>CAUYPK010125329.1:0-16589 GCA_963574355.1 Loris lydekkerianus | reverse complement strand
GGGAGGGAAGGGAAGGGGTATTTGCATAATACCAGGGAGTTCCTTAACACATCAGTAACGGAGTATTTTCATAGTAACATAATAATTCGGAAAGACCAAAGTATAAACATTTTTATTGAATGCCATGAAGAATTCTTTCTTAGGTTCACTATACTTGGTCAGTCTGTAAATATTACTGAATAGCATCCACCTACATTCCCACATTATTAAGTAGAAATTACAAAGTAGCATAGCTCCTCTACATCTAAATTTTCACCTCCTATATAATCAGAGCACATGAGTGATGAGTGATTATGTATATGTAGAAATTTTATTGTATTTTTCTAGTAGGACTTAAATTTTTTTTTTTTTTTTTTGCAGTTTTTGGCCAGGGCTGGGTTTGAACCATCTCCAGCATATGGGGCCAGCGCCCTACTCCTTTGAGCCACAGGTACCACCCCTACTTTTTAAAAATTTTAAATAATATTTTAACTATAAGTCAATAATTTATTTCAAAAAAGTCAGAAACAATAATTAAGCAAAAATAAAACAAAATCACATAAACATAACCAATACACTTTGGTGTATTTCCCATGCAGACATTTTTTTCTACAAATATATATAAAACTATGGGATGATACAGTTTTCAATACTGAACCTATATTATCGCCTAATGACACATCACAACATTATTTCTATAGTATCAAATATTCTTTTACCACATTTAAAAGGCTGCATAATGAATGAGACATTATATTATTTGAAACATTTCTTTAAGCTACACTTTACCCTACATCTAAGTTGGTCCCAATTTTTCTTTATTATAAACCATGCTGTGCAATGAATATTTCTGGTGCAAGGGAAAGGTTTCATATCTGAAACTGTGGGAATAGAATGAAAGTAAACTTTTTAAAACTCATCAAACTTTACATTTACAATCTGTGCAGTTCAGAGTGTATTAATTATACTTCATTTTAAAAAAAGAGGGGAAAAAAATCTACTGTGATGGATAGCCTCATATTTAAATCTTTTGCAAAAATACCATTTCCTAAGGATAAATGTCTTGAACTTAGACTGCTAGATCAAGAGATACGCACACATGTTTTTTGAAATTTGTACATTCAAAAATATTTACTGAGTTAACACTTTGGCCAAGACATTGCCAAGCTGCCTCTCAGAGTAATACTCTCACTAGCAGAGTTCTTAATCTGTGGCAATACAAGGTTCCAAAATTTTTAAAAATATTAAAAATATTTTTCCTTTCACTGGATTTTTAAAAACACTCCATTCCTGGAACTTACGCTTTTAAAAAGTTGTTAGCAACAGTAAAATGTTTTTCCATAGGCTTATTGATCATTTGCATTTCTTCACATTTTTACTATCTCTACTTTTTTCTCATTGAGTTCTTTGTTTCTTTTCTGCCCACTGGTATTCATCCTTTAATTGCTGATTAGAAAAAATTTGTTAAACATTAAGGACATTAACTAGTTTTCAAGTTTCAAATACCTTTTCAAAAAAAAATTTTTTTTTATTAAATCATAGCTGTGTACATTGATATGATCAAGGGGCATCATACACTAGTTTCACAGATCGGTTGACACATTTATATCACACTGGTTAACATAGCCTTCCTGGCAATTTCACAGTTATTGTGTGAGAATACACTTGTGGTGCATCTTACAATGGTATATGTGAAACCTTTTCAAAATTTTGAATCCTTCTTTTCAAAATTCTGCTGATAAAATTTTTGATAGAGCATTTGTGTACTATAGTCAGATTTGCCATTTGTTGTTTTTATGGTTCTTGTCTTGATTGTCAGGCTTAAAACACCCCTCCCCACCCCAAGTTAGCATAAATATTAAGTATTATAAATATTATATATAATATATTTGCCAACATCCACTTTTCACCAGTGGGGCTAATCTACATAGTTACACAGGACACTGCTATACACCTGAGGTTCCTACCTTAGTGAGCAATCCCTTCATGGTTGGTTTACCCTCAGGCTGCAGAAAAAGTGGGTTGGCAGCTTGTACTCGAAGAACATTTTGTAACACTTTAATCCATTCTTCCAATATATTGGGAGAATCTGCAGTCAGATAGTATGTGTGTTTTTCAGTGGTCAACTAAAATGGGATGAGAAAGGCATAGGGAAGGAAACTGTAAAGATTTAGTATTAGCATTTCTTTGTCCATTCTTCAAACATCATTACTTAACATAGACACAAACATGCTAAACCTCGACTCCTAGGTTCTAAATAAATGACTCCATATAATTTAATATATTTTAAACATTTTGTGAAAATTACAATAATTAAATTTTTATTGAGATAATTTTTTAACTTCAGCTTACTTTAAAACATTTCATAGTATTAAACCTTGAGGTCACAACTTTATATACTGTTTACTTGTCATATTTTTCTTTTTCTCTCTTAAATGTGCTATAGGCTTTTGGCTTTTGAAAAGAGTAGCAGAATAATTGTAGACTGTAATAAAATAACACCTTTTTTTCTGAGACAGAGTTTTGCTTTGTTGCCTGGGTAGAGTGCTGTGGCATCATAGCTCACAGCAACCTCAAACTCCTGGGCTCAAGCAATTCACTTGCCTCAGTCTCCCAAGTAGCAGGGACTACAGGCTCCCACCACAACTCCTAGCTATTTTTCAGAGACAGGTTCTAGCTCTTGCTCAGGCTCGTCTTGAACTCCTGAGCTCAAGTGATCCACCCACCTCGACCTCCTAGAGTGCTAGGATTATAGACATGAGTCACCATGCCTGGCTTAAAATAACTCATTTTTAGTAATTAAAGAGGAAGGTTTTTTATATAAATTTTAAAAATCAACTTTAAATAAAATGAGAAGACCTTGCCTCTAAGAAGAGAAAATTCTTGGAACTAATATGTGATCCAGTATTACAAACTCATAATTTTCCAGTTTCAAATTAACCATATTGCAAGTTTTCTAGTGATTTCAGTAGTTTACAAATAATTCTTAACTGCTATTCCCCAACACAACGCTCTCCCTGAGTCTCCTTTATTAACTTTTGAGTTTTCAGGTATAATCCACTGGAAACAGGAACAGTGTACCTTTCTATCAAATGTTGTCGTCCATCCTCCAAAGAAGCAATACAATAAAACATTGGTTATTGAAAACATCTCAGAAATTAGTTATCTATACCAGACTCTCTTAACAGCTTATGTTTTAAATTTAATAGGCTTTGGGCAAAACTGGCCTATGAGTGGGTAAAATAGGCAGGAGGACCTTTGGTGTGACTTGGTAGGACAGCCCTTCTGTTCGCCAGTATCTTTCCTACCTTTCCCACTTAGGTGTTATGGCATCTGAAGTTCATATAGAAGCTGTCATTTTCTGATTCTGTGTTAAAATACAAACACTTCTAAATTTAATAGTACATTACACAATTATCATGTTATTGGGAACTCATTTATCAGATAACCTTTCTCTAAAAGGCCTTGACAGGCTCGGCACCCGTAGCACAGTGGTACGGCGCCAGCCACATACACCGAGGCTGGCGGGTTCGAGCCTGGCCCGGGTCAGCTAAACAACAATAATAACTGCAACAAAAAAATAGCCAGGCATTATGGTGGGTGCCTATAGTCCCAGCTGCCTGGGAGGCTGAAGCAAAAGAATCGCTTGAGCCCAGGAGTTTGAGGTTGCTATGAGCTGTGATGCCGTAGCACTCTACAGAGGGTGAGATAGTGAGACTCTGTCTTGACAACAACAACAAAAAATGGCTGGACAGTTTGCGAGCTGAAAATACTTGGGAGATTAACTGTGGGAAAAGAAGAATATAAGGGAAGAGAGGTGAAAAACACAAACAGTTTATATTACAGATTAACTAAAAAGTCTTGGGAGTTTCACATACTTCATAAGCATCAAGCTGACCCCAAAGTGAATAAAGGAACCTTGAATTATCTAATCTTCTTTCCATTAGCTTGGATAATTAAGAATTGAGTCTTGCACAATACCAAAAAAAAAAAAAACTTAAAAAAGTTAAGTACCTGAACTGTTTGTTTGTTATCTCCTCTTAAAATATTGCAGGATGTACTGAGTTCAATGTGGCCCTGGGGTTTTCTAATTACATCACTCTGTACAAAAGGAAGAAAACCAAATGTAAAGTGATTAAAATAAATGCTTTGTGTAAAATTATTAATTGTATTACATGGAAGAAAATTATTTAGGGGTTTGATTCATAGTGTGAGAAATTGAGGTTCATAGTGTAAACAGCACTTTCTACTCACTGGAGATTTGTAGTAAAGCAATTCACCGCCTTTAAGAACAAACCACCTCCGCTTCCACGTCTTGACTTTACCACTCATTTTTAATAAATAGCCAGATTTTTCCAGTAGTTCCTAATTTTAAAAAGATTTTAAAACACTTTTAAGTTTCCTTTTGAAAGCTCAAACTAACTGATTCATTAATTTGTTTAAAATTTGATTCAGTGTTTACATTTTTCCCGTTATCACTAGAAGTTGAAAAAGTTTTAGGGAGTTTCTGCTCTGGTTGTGAGAACTCCGAGTCTGTGGAGTAAGCATCAGGAGGAATAGCATAATCACTTTCAGAAGCCACAGAAGAGAGAGACACACCTAAAAGAACAAAGAAATAAATCAAGTCACTATTTAACATTAGGTGGTCCAAACACTAGATCTGAACTCTCCTATGGAATGCAACCATTCCTGCACCATAAGCCTCCCAGGACTAGATTTATTCTTATTCCTTTGGCCAAGAATAACTTTTAAATCAGAAGACAGAAAGAACTAAGGGGTAGGGACTGTCATGTAAATCTCCAAGGAGGTCAAAGGAACATGAAGAATGTTTTGGTATGATTACACCACAGCTATTTCTACATATATAAAATATATATGCAACAGTCTACTCCTGTATATTTTATTAAGAATTAAAAATACATGTATGTACATATTGGCATACAGGAAAATACATGTTAAACTTTAATTTATCAAGAGTTTCACAAATCATATTTTAAACCATCTGTCAACACTTTCAAAGCAACTCCACATTTTAAAAAGAACAGAATTTCAGTAGTATTTTTCATGTAATTCTAATGAACTACTAAATACTCTACAGATGTTAAAAGTCTTCCATAAAAGAGAAGCAATGAGATCTAAAGATACTAACAGACTTTCATTTGCTCAGCAGCTATACAGTAAAATTCAATAGAACATTTTCATAATAATATAAAACTATTTTTGAGTGACAGCCAAATTTGTAGAGTCACTACAATTGGTAATGCTGAATATATTAAATAAAATAAGAACTTTGGTCATTAATCATTATAAAATCCAGTAATTTTTAGTACAGATGGGGTCTCACTCTTGCTCAGGCTGGTCTCGAACTGCTGAGTACCGTTGATCCACCCACCTAGGCCTCCCAGAGTGCTGGGATTATAGGCATGAACCACTGTGCCAAGCCAATATCCAGCAATTTTTAAAGTGTTTATTGGCATTTAAGGGACATATTAAGACAATGTCACTCTTGACATTTTTGACTGCAAAAAAAAAAAAAAAAAGTAGCTGGGCATGTGGTAGGCACCTGTAGTCCCAGCTGCTTGGGAGGCTGAGGCAAGAGAATCACTTAAGCCCAAGAGTTTGAGGTTGCTGTGAGCTATGATACCACATCACTCTACCCAGGGCAACACCATGAGGCTCGATTCCGGCTGTAGTGGGAGGACAAGGTGAGAGCAAGACTAGAAGAAGTCTAAAACGTTAGCCCAGTGAAAGCTGAGCAGCTCCAGTTGAAGCTGTATCCAGAAGTTCCATGGAACCCTGGAAACATACTCTTTATTTGACTGAGACAAGTAACAGTTGTGATAATACCTTTATTTTTCATAGAATAATAAAGATTTAGACTTATAAGGGACCTCAGAGATTGTCCTGGCTAATGCCTTAATTCTCTAAGGAGACTAAGGTTTAGAGATTAAAGAATTTGTCCAAAGTCAAGCAACTAGGCAAGGGTGGTAATGGAGTGTAAATTTTAGGCTCCCAGCCCCAGGCCCAGTGTGCCAGCCACTGTCCTAGCGGCAGGGGTAAAGCAGATAACAAAGCCAGAAATTTTTGGCCCTCATGGAACGTAGTTTCTAGTGGAGGGAGACCAATTACAAACAGGCAGTAAGTGCTACAAAAAAAAAAAAAAACATAGAGCAGATTAAAGGGAAAAGAAAAAGCCAGCAACAGAAGGACAGAGGACTGCAATGTGAATGGTGTGGTCATGGTGGATCTGGCTGAGAAAGCAGCATTCGGCAATGCAATGAAGGAGCATACCAGGTGGAGGAAATACCAGTGCAAAGGTCCTGAAATAAAAGCATGTCTGGCATATCAAGGACAGCAGGAGGGCCAGTGAGGCCAGAGTGAGTAAGGAAGGAGAAAGGAGATAAGGTCAAAGATGTAAAAGGATCATGCAATACCTTACAGTCATCATGAGGAACCACGGCAGCCTTTTTTAAATTGATTTTTTTTGTTATTGTTGTTATAGTGAGACAGAGCCTCAAGGTGTTGCCCTGGATAGAGTGCTGTAGTATCATAGCTCACAGCAACCAGCAACCTCAAACTCTGGGGCTTAAGTGATTCTCTTGCCTCAGCCTCCCAAGCAGCTGGGACTACAAGTGCCTACCACAAACTGGCTACTTTTTTTGTTTTGTTTTGTTTTGTTTTGTTTTTTTGCAGTTGTCTTTGTTGTTTTAACTGGCCTGGGCTGGGTTCGAACCTGTCAGCCTCAGTATATGTGGCCAGTGCCTTACCCACTGAGCTACGAGTGCTGCCCCACTGCAGTCTTTTGAGCAAAAGTGTGCTATAACCCAATTCCGGCTGTAGTGGGAGGACAAGGTGAAAGCAAGACTAGCAGAAGCCCAAAACGTTAGCCCAGTGAAAGCTGAGCAGCTCCCGTTGAAGCTGTATCCAGAAGTTCCATGGAACAATGGAAACCAACAGAAATGCGATGTTGCATTAAAAGCTTTTATAAAATACAGATGTCATTTAGTGGCACTGGATCTCTCTGTCATCTCTACTTGTGCACAAAATTTCTTCAAAGACCACTAAAAAATAATAGACACGTCCAAAGTAAAGTTTGAATTGGTTTCCACTTTAATAATAGATTAACCAACAAATTTTTATGTACATTTTCTGCAACTTAGCAGAATAACAAATTGACTGAAATAAGTCTATTCCACATATTATCCAAAATGCCACACTATAATATAGAAATCTCATTTTGGCCAATTATCTCACTTGTTTCCAACAATAAAGTGATGTTTCTCTTACAGACAAGATAAGGCTAAAAACAAACAAACAAAAAAGGACTGTGTAACTTGTCTGGAATCATAATTAAGAATTAATTAAGAATTAAGAGAATTAGAACTAGCGCATAAATGTCTCAGTCCTAAGCTAAAACTCTTTTCACTATGGTTTAAAGCAAGTTCTTTGATTTTTTGGTAAACCCTCTTCTGGGTATAAAATTCCCAGTACATCTGTGGAGTGATGTGGAGTTGCCTTGCATGCCTTCAATTCTCCCTCACCTCGTTTCAGGGCTCTGGGGCTGCCTGGCCCACTCCGGCTGTGCGTGTCTGACTCTGATGTCCGGGAGCTGGATCTGGAGCTATCCTCTTCCTCGGACCCAGAGGACTCATCCAGGAAGGGGCTGTTACTTATTTGGGTTGCTTTCTAAAGAAAAGCAGAAGAGCCTCCCTGTATCCATCCCTAAAGTTACCTCTTTCTTTAGATACAGAATGTTTTACAGGAAGAGGTCATAGAATATGATTCTTTAATAGGAAGTCAAGAATATGTTTTGCTGTTTTCAAAGTCATGTTGTTAAAGCCCAAATTCTAATTAGCAAGGCTTTTGTCAATTACAAAAGATTCCTGAAAACATAAGGTTGTGAATACCTAATGATCTTCATTTAGGTACTTCAAGCAAGGAAGGAGTATCCTGGCACTAATACAAAGATCGTCCTAAATTAGTTTTCTTTACCTGGTTAATGCTATGCCTCCTTTAAACAATGAACAGCCATGAGTAGTGGGGGAATCACAAGGGACACTACAAGGTGGACTCAGACCTCCAAGAATAAATACCATCTCCAGACCTTTCTGTTTCTTTCTTTCTTTTTTTTTTTTTTAATGATGTATAGTATAATAACATGAACATCTAAAACTCTCTATAAAGGGAGAGTCTGTGTAAAATGTTAAGAATAAAATCTAGAGCTTAAATAAACAATTTTTTTGATCTAATGTGAAGAGAACCATAGCTTAACAGTAACAATAATGAGTTACCCCCTTCAAGGTTGTATACACTGGGGTTGTCATATTCTTGTATATCAGAGATGTATAAAGTCCTGACGTAGTATAGGAAAGCACTGCAATAGAATCTGAAATAGAAAACAACATTAAAAAACCCTTCAACTAGCATATTAGTCTGTTTCTTACAAATATGAATTAATATAATTTTAAGTCAAAGAGATATTGAATAAATACATATGATTCCTAATAGTATCACCTACTTTATGAATTATGGCATTTATGACTTTACTTATACACTTTAGTACATGGTTTATTATTTCCTCAAGTGTTCTAGTTCCCTAAGTAGACAGTAAGCTCTTTCAGAGCAAGAACCACAGCTTTTGTTTTTTTGGCATATCCATACGCACTTGGATCAGACTGTGCAGAACTAACTAAGTATAATACACTGCTTACTGACTAAAGATATTCTCTGACTATTCATAGCCCCATTATTGACATAGTATTAAAATATCATCATTAGTAAACTTGTATCAGGTGAATGTGATGTTAAAGATTAGAATATAATTTCCCAAATGGTAACAACAGCTGAACATCAATGGTTACCTCTAAGATAGGAATTAGTGATGGGATAAAGAGGGGCTGGTAAAAAGAATCACAGGAAATTTTCTCTTTTTATTCCACACAGTTCTCTGTTGTTTGGTTTTATTTTTTGTAATGGGCATGCATCATTTCTGTAAGAGTTTCTAGAAAAGAAGGAAAAGAGAGGGGAGGAGAGGTAGAATAAGAAAGGAAGGAAGGAGAGGAAAGGAAGAAACAGTGAATGTGTTTTAAACCCTGAGACAAAAGAATACAGAGATGAATGAATATTTTTTATAATTTTAAACAGCTGAAATGCCATGGTTTCTCCATTTTAGCTTCTTTCAGGTAAAGAAATACATCAGAGTTAAAGGTATTTGTGTCTCTGTACTAAGATGAATATCAATTTTAAAATATAAATCAGCAACCTTAGAAATAATTTTTTGGAGTTTACATAATTCTATATATTCCAATGACTTTAGACATTTAGAAAATTTTTGGTTAGTGGAAGCAACAAAATCATTCACTTTTTAGAACATTTTTTGATTGTGATAAAAAACACAAAACATAAAATTTACCACCTTATGCATTTTTAAGTGTAGAGTTCAGAAGGTGTAAGTATATCCACACTGTTGTAAAACAGACCTTCCAGAACTTTTCCAGTTTGCAAATCTCCCCCCAGCCCTTGGCAACCACCACTCTTTTTGTTCCTATCAATTTGACTACTTTTGAGACTTCAAGTGTAATCATTGAGTATTTATGTTTTTTGTGCTTGCACTATGTTTTTCTATTATGCTATCACTTAACATACCATCCTCAAGGTTTATCCATGTTATAGCATGCAAAAGCACTTACTATTATTAACATTCTCCACGTTGAAGGCCTCAGACATTCGAATGCCTGACTTGGCTACAGCATAAATTCTGCTTTCCTAATGTAAAAGAGAGATGTGAACAGGGTATTTAAAGCAAAGCAATGATTGCTTTTGATACACATGTTTTTCATTTGTTCTGCATTTGATATTCACCAGATACAACTGTATTATACAACAGTCATCAGTGCCAACTGTAATGCGCCATTGAGACTAATGCTGCAGAGATTCCTTCCATCCATTAGTCATTCCATTATTTATCTTTGTTCCCAAATTGGGGGTTGGTATTTTAAATTCTTTTGAAGATAGGGAAAAAGTAAGAGAAAGCTTATTTACAATCACAACTACACGTAAACACTATCTTCAATATTCTTACTATCCTAGATTATGGTTAAAGAAGAAAAAAAAAAAGAAAAACCTTGAATGACTGTAACATGAAGCAGAAACTATTCACAGCCATTGACTACACATAAACACCGTCTTTAACATTACACCAATCTGGAACTTTTTTTTTTTTAAAGGAAAACTTGAAGTCAGAAATCGTAGACAGAATAGCATTAAATGCTATCACTTTCTTACTTCAATGTACTTTTCAATCAGTGGGATGGCCAACCTTTTTTCTTCTCTGCTGCACATTGGAAGAAGAGTTGTTTGGGGCCACACGTTAAATACACAAACACTAAGGAAAGCTGATGAGTCCATGCATAATTTTTGTGATATCTGCCACCACAGATAAGCAAAAAAGTCCTACATGCAGCCCACAGGCTACAGGTTGGATACCCCTGAATGGAATTCATATTGTGCCAAAAGTAGGTTATTTTGTTTTCTCTCTTTGTCTGACAGAGGGCTTCAAAATAGTGAAAGACTATCTGCTCTACCCCCATGAGGAAAGGAACCCCAGGTGTCTCCTAATACATAGAACACCAGGTCTTAAATTTTGTTATGGTTTAACCTGGGCATGATTGATTTTACCAGAACATAGTGAGCAACTAGGGCTGTGCTCTTCAGGCTAGCCTGGAAGTAACTGGCATGAGTCTCTCAGTATCGGGGACACTTCAGATTGGAGAGAGGTTGGCTGAATGCATCAGATGCAGTTTCCCTAAGCACATGACTGGGAGATACATGCACAAAGACAAACCAGCAGAGCATGCAGAACAGAACAATATATCAAACTAAGGCAGTGAGCAAATGAGAGGCAGTCAGAAGCCATGAGAGAGTCGGGGAGAGCAGTTAGGAGGAGAATTAGAAAGACAATCATTACAGGCCCCAGAGGACAAACTGAACTGCTGGGACAGGGGAACAGGTGTCATCTGCTTCTAAGGACCTGACTATCAGAGGTGCTACTGAATCTTCATGTGTTGTTCTGCTACAGTGACTATTATACTTTGAATGATATTTCAGTTCAATAAGGATATATTATGCCTTAAAATAAACTCTTAAAAATCCTAAAATCAACTCATATTAATTGATGTAACTAGAACACATCTCTTTTCCTTAAAACCTGAAAATACCTAACAACCCACAAACCTCAAACTAGGGTCAGTCTGCTGGAAGGCTTTTGAAAAGCAGTACTTCTTCAGGAATAGCTTCAGAGAAGAAGGAGAGAAAGGCAAAAAGTAGTAAAATAGTTTCCCAAATAAAATAAACTTGAAAGCCTAACTTAAATCTCTGAAAATCTCAGTATAATAAAAGAGGCAAAATTTCAACTTCTCACTGTCTAAAGGATAACATAATTGGAATTCCAGAGATTCACATGCCATTAACTTCCGCTTTTTTTGTGCCATCAGAATTTAGTAATAGACTACAGGCATTTCTATGTGAATACTGAAATGAGATGTCCTCTTGATAGCAAATAAGAGCAGACACATCTTAAGTTCTGAATTTATACAAGGAAAACATGGATGCCCTAAAGTGCTTAAAATTACATCAGTCGCTAAATTAAAAAAAATAAATAAATAAAAGAACATGGCTCCAAAAGCCAAAACAAATCCTGCAGCCCAGATGTTTACCTGGAGGCAAAGGTTAAATTATGCCAATATGTGAAGAAAAACGTCAATCTATAAGAACTGATCATTTCGCCTTGTTTCAAATATAGGAAAAGATCATTTTTTTAGTCTAGCAATATGAATATTCCTAAGAAGAATCATACAGTAGATCAGCTCATGATCACATTAATGGTTAATATAGGAAGAAGATTCAATCTATTCTAGATCTGAAGAAGGAAGCTTTGGTTAAAGCTTATATATCAAATATAAGCTAACGAAAAAAATTAAATTTCTCTCAAAGCCAATCAAATAAATGACTATGTTTAAAAACTGATGACTAAGTAGAGTTAATTTTCCTGGTTCAGAAAAGTACT
Organism: Loris lydekkerianus; assembly: GCA_963574355.1. Taxonomy (NCBI): domain Eukaryota; kingdom Metazoa; phylum Chordata; class Mammalia; order Primates; family Lorisidae; genus Loris; species Loris lydekkerianus. Next base: position 4,546 of record CAUYPK010125329.1, on the reverse strand, counting down.
GAAAAGTACCAGAAAAGTACTGAAAAGACTTAAAAGTACCAGAAGGAACTCTTCTTCCCTACCTGCCAACGTTTCCCCTCCATGTAGAGGGAGCTCCAGTAATTGAATACTCCTCATCTCTCTCCACCTATTCACTTTCTCTCCCATAAGAGGACAAGTGGCATAAAGTGATTGGTAAGCTTAGAGGGAGAAACTGGCATGTGGAGACCAGAACCTTCCCCTTTTGAGAAGTAGCTACTGCAGGAAACAAGTGTCTGTTTTGTTTTTTTGTTTTTCCAGGTTTTAAGTTTGAGAGGGGCATGGCCTCACTAAAGGAAGCCTGCGGTCCAGTGCTGCCAGAAACTGGAGGAATAAATCTAGCTATCCGAAGTTCAGAATTAGAAAGCTAATTTACCATATATACTCGAGTATAAGCCGAGTTTTGTGCTGAAAATTTGTGCCGAAAAACCCAAACTCGGCTTATACTCGGGTCATGCAGGTTATTTGATTAGGTGCGCTTAGCTTAACAGGTAATCAAGCTAAATTACAAAGGTTAAAAATCTTTCAAAACTGGATTCCTCCTCCTCATCATCTGTATGTCAAAACAGAGCTTCAGCTGTATCTGATGGGAGGGTATCAGAATTTAACCTACTGATTCCTCAATTATTGTAATTGTTTTGGGTATATATTTTTATTTTTGAAATTTACCAGTGGCTGCTGCATTTTCCACCTCGGCTTATACTCAAGTCACTAAGTTTTCTTCCCAGTTTTTAGGGTAAAATTAAGGGGGTCAGCTTATACTTGGGTCGGCTTATACTCGAGTATATACGGTAATCTATTTGTACACAGCCATGTTCTTCATGGATAAACTTGGACTAACATTTCCCTAATTTCACCTCCATTCTTGCCAAGTTTAACAAGAAATGTAATATTTGTGCTCTGATAGTCTCATGACAGCACACAAAAAATACACAACAATAATAAACATCAAGACACTGCTACGCATTGACAGGAATACAGCTGTGAGACACTGATATATACCAAGGTTATGAAACCTTACTGAGTTGTTTGTACAGTGCTGCCAGTGTACGTGCATAGTGGCAAGTTTGAGAATTTAATTGTCAGACCTTTTATGCCTAATGTAATTTACCATATTAAAATTTTTTAGGTGTGTGGTCAGTGGTATTAAGTACATTCACATACATCATCACTATCCGTCTCAAGAATTTCTTCATCTTCCCCACTGAAAATATGTACCCATTAAACAATAGTTTGCCATTTCCTCCTCCAAACCAGCCACCATTCTACTTACTGTCTTTGTCAGTTTGTCCACTATATATACTGCACATAAGTGGAATCATACAATATATGTCCTTTTATGAAGGGCTTATTTCGCTTGCCATAATATCTTTAACGTTTATCCTTTTTTAAAAATTTATTTATTGTTATTGTTAAATCATAACTGTGTACATTAGTGCAATCAAGGGGTACGATGTGCTGCTTTCATATACAATCTGAAGTATTCTCATCAAACTGTTCAGCATAGCCTTCATTTTTTATTGATTTGTTTTGTTTGTTTGTTTTTGAGACAGAGTCTCACTCTGTCACCTTGAATAGAGTGCTGTGGCATCATAGCTCACAGCAACCTCAAACTCTTAGGCTCAAGTCATCCTCTTTCCTCAGCCTCCTATATAGCTGGGACTATAGACTTGCACCACCACACCCGGCTAATTTTTCAATTTTTAGTTGAAACAGGGTCACACTCTTGCTTAAGCTGCTCTTGAACTCCTGAGCTCAAGCAATCCACCTGCCTCTGCCTCCCAGAGCTAGGATTACAGGCATGGGCCATCACTCCTGGCCAAGGTTCATCTGTGTTGTCACATGTGTCAGAATCCCCTTTAAGGCTAAATAATATTCCACTGTATTTATATGCCCCATTTAGTTTATCTATGTATCAAGTGATGGGCACCTGGGTTGCTTCTGGGTTGCTTTCACTTTCAGGTTATTTATAGATAATACTGGTATGAACATGGCCATATAAATGATAAAGTATAGGCTTTTAAATTAAGCCTATACATGGGGTGAGATAATTGGGGGGTGGGGGGTGGGATTAATGAAAATCCTAAACACCATAGATGTGTTTGGGTGATAAGGTTATTGCATTTTTCATCATGCTAAGGTCATAAACTCTCTTTAAAAATCATATATTCCTTCAGAGGAAAAAACTATGTACTTTTTTTTTTTAAGAAATTTTTTTTTTTTTTACACAGAGTCTTACTTTGTCGCCCCTGGTGAGAGTGCAATGGCATCATAGCTCACAGCAACCTCAGATGCTTGGGCTTAAGCAATTCTCTTGCCTCAGCCTCCCAAGTAGCGGGGACTACAGGTGCCCCCCACAATGCCCAGCTATTCTTAGAGACAGGGTCTTACTCTAGCTCAGGCTGGTCTCAAACTCATGAGCTCAGGCAATCCATCCTCCTCGGCCTCCCAGAGTGCTAGGATTACAGGCATGAGCCACCACACCTGGCCCCTAAAGAAAAACTTTTTGAGAGTTAAGGTAAAATTGTGACCTTAGGAACAGAAAAGTAACCATAAGGGAAGAAACAAAACAAATATTTATTGTGTGTCTGTTATACATGAACCATTTAGCGGCTTTTTTACTCTTTTTGGTGTGCTAGAAGCTTCTAAAGAGGAAAAACTAATAAGTAAAAAAAAAAAAAGTCATTAAGTTCAGGAAAAAATGTCATTTGAAGTAGAAATCTGCCTATCTTCACATAATATTAACTAGTTAGTACATTCATAAATTGCTTACCCTTATGCCCAATTAGACAATTTAAGTAGAGTTAATTGCAATCTATCACAAATAGCCCACAGAAGTCCCCATTTTCACAGAATGTATTGTGTGATTATTGCAGAACTGTAGAAACATATATTTTAATAGTTAACTTTCATAACCTACTTTCCCCTTTTTAAATACTTCAGCTACTCTGTAATAAGGCATTTGTTGTTTCATGCTTTCAGGTCTCTAAAGGATATGTTTATCTCTAATAAAAATTATTCTAAATGCCTTAACATAAAAAGGATTACTTGAAAATGACTATTTTGTAAAGATAATAAATTTCACAGTTCCCTGCCTATCACCGGACAGTGTGTTAGAAGGAAAATCTCTTTCCCATCATAATAGGCACCCAATTTAGTTTCTTCCTCTTGCATCAGAAAGACTCAACCAAACGTGGGAGTGGATTATTAAAATTCCCAGATAACATCATCATCCTAAAGTCACCTTCCCTTAGCTCACAACCTGCCAATAAAAGAAAACAAGAGGAAAAATATTAAAAATCATGTCAGTAAATAAAATTAAAAGAATAGTCTAAGAAATTCTCCCAAATGAAAACGTGCTAAGTTGGGTGGCGCCTGTGGCTCAGTGAGTAGGGCGCTGGCCCCATATACCTAGGGTGGTGGGTTCAAACCCAGCCCCAGCCAAACTGCAACAAAAAATAGCTGAATGTTGTGGCCGGAGCCTATAGTCTCAGCTACTCAGGAAGCTGAGGCAAGAGAATCACCTAAGCCCATGAGCTGGAGGTTGCTATGAGCTGTGACATCACGGCACTCTACCAAGGGCAACAAAGTGAGACTCTGTCTCTGAAACATAAAAATAAAATAATAATAATAATTGTGCTAAGTTGAGCTCCCTCACAACTTATTAAAGCAAAGGCTTGAATACTAATGTGACTGGCTGTTTCTTAATAGGCCAGTTGGAAATCTAGGTGGCTCTGACTCTTTGGGACTTATTTCTTCCTTCTCTCCTTTTTCTGCCTCCTCATCTGGATCCAGATGTAGCAAAGAAAAAAAAAAAAAAAAAAACTGATGCAAAAGAACTGCCCAGGCCAGGCTCAGGTGCCTCATACCTCATAATCCTAGCACTCTGGGAGGCTGAGAGTGGGGATTGCTAGAGGTCAAGAGTTCAAGAACAGCCTGAGCAAGAGTGAGACCTCATCTCTACCAAAAATAGTGGTGGCGGTGGTGCCTGTAGGCTCACCCACTTGGGAAGCTGAGGCAGGAGGATGGCTTGAGCCCAGGAGTTTGAGGTTGCTGCAAGTTGTGATAATACCACTGCACTTTAGTCAGTCAGGGTGACAGAGCAAGACACTGGCTTTAAAAAAAAAAACAAAAAAAAACCCCACGTTCTTTATTTAGATACCAGATACTTTCCAGCTCTGTTTCCAAACTAGATGACCACCCAAAGATTTTAGGAATATATAAACCAACAAAAAAAAGCATTGATTTAGAAAATCCCCTGTGGACGGGCCTACATGGTTTTTTACCCTACCTTCTTCCCCTGCTACCCTTATTTACCCTTCACCTTTGGGCTCTGTATCCAAAATCAGGTCGAGGTCCAATATCACCGGCTCATTAACCAAGAATCTATTCTTCACTGCCCTCCATAGCACCAATGATGGGTAAGACTCCCAAAGCTGGGACAACCTAAGACAGGATATGGAGAGGCTGCATGGTGGATTACATTCATAGTACCCAAAGACGGGTAAGACCACTCTGCGTTCAGTCA
>CAUYPK010125328.1:0-10302 GCA_963574355.1 Loris lydekkerianus | reverse complement strand
CCCCTATTCTTAGGTTGTAACTGGGTTATAGCTTTCATGTGAAAGCCCTAAATTAGTTTCATAGTAAGGCTGAGTACATTGGGTACTTTTTCTTCCATTCTTGAGATACTTTACTCTCTTTATGGGCCCAATGCATGACCTTGGTTACTATTTGAAGGGCCTATTTGACACCTACCCCAAAACATACATTTGAGTGAAGCTTACAAATTTACTGTGCCTGGCTACAACCCCCATTTAGGCATAGCTCCATAGGTCTTAATCATGTCTATTTTGCTTAAAAAATGAAGGTAATTCTAGTCTTTTTAGATGATGAAAATGTTTTTTGGTTTGTCAGTTTTTCTGTGCATGGTTGTGTGTTTCATTTTTGAAATATGAATTTTCTATGTGGTCCATTCTAGTATTTTTTGGCCTCAGCCTGAATTTGCAAGCAACCTCCAACTCCAAGATTCGGGCAATCATCCTGCCGGAGACACACATGTGCCTCTGAATACAGGTGCCTGTAACAATGTATAGGTAATTGTTCAATTTTCTTAGAGACATGTTCTTACAATTATTCTGTCTCTTCTCAGCACTGCCTCATACAAGAATTCCATCCATTTCAGACTGACAAAGTGCTCAAATTATGAGTGTGATCAACCAAGTTTGTTTGTAGATTCTGTCTTTGATTCCTTCCTTCCCACTACCTTTTACCCTCCCTCAGTTTATCCTTCCTTCCTGCAATTCAGTCTCTCTCATTTGTTGCTCTCTACATTCCCTATTTTCCTTCATTCCTTTCTTTCACTCCCTTTACACCTTAGGGAAAAATTATCTGTAAGAAACAAAAAATCTACACAAGTGATCAGTGAATGTGTCGTCTTGAACACTATATTTAAAATGGGTGAATTTTGGACTGTGTAAATTATATCTACATAGAGTTGTTATATTTTATACTACAGGCTCTTGTATATGAGGGAAATAGAGATAAACCTTGACAAAAACATAAGCATGGATGAGCAATATAACTGACACCTATAATCATAGCAATTTCAGAGGCAGACTCAGAAATATTTCTAGAAGTTAAATGTTTTTGTCTAGAATGAGCAACTCAGTAAGACCCCACAAGTTCTAAACATGAGAGCAAAATTTTCCTCATCCAGGGTGGCATGGGCATGTCCTTTCACCTGCTGAGGATAATGTCAGAGAGATCACTTGAGTTTAGCAGCTTACATTTCCTTGATCTATATTGGTACTAATGAATTTGGGGTGGGGGGCAAAGTTGAAAATGCAGTAAGAAATCTATGAGATATACCGCGTAGGTTCAGGAAAACTCTGGTAGCATACAATAGATTTTATACATGTATACCACTAGGGATTTATTACCAGGATTTTCATTCTAGCTCAATATTTGAAAATCAACTAATACAACACACCACCTTAATTGCAAAAATAAAAGAAACTTCTTGGTCACCTCAAGAGCCACAAAAAAGTCTTTTGACAGGAAATTTTTGATAAAAAATATTTTAAAATCTTATATGAGAAAGGAAGATATTTAGGACTACTAATTGGAACTACAGGTGGTTGTATGCATATAATGTGGTATATTTATATGATGGGATATTTTTTGACAATCAAAAGGAATGAAGTGCTGATGTATGTTTCCATGGGAATGAACCTTAATATAATTATGATAAGAAAAGAAGGACAGTTATAAAAACAAACAACGGAGTATGACTGAATGCAGAATAAAACATGGAGTTTTATTCTTCCTTGTTTGATGCTTCCCAAGAACTAAATGTAGAGGATAACAGTTAGACAATAACTATGAAAATTTGCTGAAGGCTATGTTAACAAGTTTGATGAAAATATGTCAACTGGTATATAAAACCAGCACATTGTATCCCATGATTAAATTAATATACATAGCTATGATTTAAGACAAAAACTAAAAATACAAAAAACAAAACATGAGGACAAGTTTAATTGTCTCTTTGAAGAAAGGAGCAGGTAGAAAGGAAGATGGAAGTGACTGATGGTAGGTATTGACATTCCTTGTTTGGGGAAGAAGATAATGATCTAGAATTAGATTATGATGATAGCTGTACATTACTGTGACTATATAATGAGAATCACAGAATTGTATGCCTTCAAAAGGGAACTACTTATTTAAATAAAGCTACTTGAGAATGTTTTCCAAATCTTGAGGTATTTAAAATTCTCACAGCATAAAAAGTACCCAGGTCATTTGTATACCTGATAGTCAACACTATTTCCCTGCTCACACAGGTATCATGAATTGACATGGAAGGCACATTGTTCCATTCTACCAAAGTTGTCATTTTATTTTTCCTTGAGAGGGAATCTACTGGCTTACCCTGGGTAGAGTTCTGTGACATCATCATAGCTAACAGCAATCTCAAACTGCTGGGGTGAACAGATCTTTCTTTTCTGATTTTTTTTCTACGTTTTTACCTGGGTTCCACCTTGGATCCTGACACTTCTGTATATGGGGTAGGAGGCTTAATGCTTGGAGCCACAGGTGCACCCAACGGTCAACAGATCTTATTGACTTTGCCTACTAAGTTTTTTTGGAGTCCAGTCCCCCCACAGTGCCCAGTTACTCTGGACCACCTGCATCTGCCTCCTAGAGTGCTAGGATTACTGTGAGCCAAGCTCCAGACTTTGAAGTTGGAATATTTGTGGTCAGTGGTTGTGCCTCATGCCTATTATCTGGGCACTTTGTCAGTCCCAGTCAGTAGTTGGATTGTCTTTGCTTCTGAATTGGCAACCAACCTGAAAACTGGTGAGATACCCATCTCTGAAGTACAATAAACGGCCTGATGTTATGCAGGTGCCAAGAGACCCATCTGAGGGATTTTTTTTTTTTTTTTTTTGACAATACTGAAAGATTGTTGTGAGTTGTGATACCATTGCACTCCACCAGTTGTGATACCAGGACACCAAAGGCAAAATAAATGAGGTTGTGTCTAAATAAAGAAATGGAGAAAACCATTTGGTGTGGAATTTTTTCTCATTTTTACTTTTTTTCCACAATTATAGTTTTAAAAAATTACTTCTAGTTTAGATTTCAACTAGAGAAATTATTCTCTCATAGGACATTGTATTAGTAAAACTTGTATTGCTCAAGCCTTTTGATTTTAACTGAGACCTTTTTATATTCTAAATTATTGTAGTCAATGGAAACTGCCCTTTTAGTGAATTCTTGAATCTAACCAGTTTTCTTATGCACACTAGAAATATCAGAGTACTCCATCTGTCTATCCTTTTTTGGACCTTAAATCCGGGCCAATATTCACTTGCCCAAAACAGTCAGATGCAGGAAAGCAGAATTCACAGAAAAACCCCTATTTATGAAATCAACTGGCAGTGTCCTAAGGAACAATTCCCAAACTTATGAGTCCTGACTCACTGATTCTTCCCACAGAAGCCACATTAAATCTTCTCTTTTATGTAGTCTCCTGTTCCATGTGCCTACTAACCTCTCACCAGGTTTTGCTGTTTCAAACTAAGCCTAAAAATTTTTCATCTTTTTTTCTATCTTTTAATATTATTTCATGAGACAGAATCTCACTCTAATGCCTAGTTTAGAGTGTCATGGCCTCAGCCTAGCACACAGAGACATCCAAATCTTTGATTTAAGGTATCCACTTGCCTCATATTCTGGAGTATCTGGAACTACATGAAAGTTTGAAAAGCTTGGTTACCTTTCATATTTCAGTAGATATCATGGCTGAGGGTTTTTTTCTGTTGCTCAGCCTTTTCTCTAACACCTGAGCTCCAGATATCAGCTCACCTTCACCTCCCAGAACAACTAAGCATTGTAGTGATGCTTGCCAATAGTAATTGAGCTCTACTTAAGAAATTACCTTTTTGGGGTGCTTTGATGAGTTTCCAATCCTCTTGCCCCATTGACACATGGGGATTATACCAAGATGGTTTGACATATTCGTGGTGGCAGACATCAAAACCATTATGCAGACATCTCTATTTACTTATCAGATTTCATTAACATTTGTGTATTGAATGTGTGTCTCAACATAACTCTTCAAGTTTCTGCATGGCCAAAAGACAAAATATTGTATACACCTGGCATGGATGTCAGAAATAATGGGACGTTTCAGATAGGCTAATATTTCTCATGATTATCATAAATAACTGCAGTCATGGAGTACTCTACCAAACACATTGCCTAAAAAGATGTCAAATTGAACCTTCAGGGTGATGTCTACTTTCCAAAAAAAGCCTATTCTAGTGAAAGAGGTAAAACATCATGGCAACTGGAACTGAGTATTGTGTGACATACCTGTTGGGTCTGAGAAAATGAACTGTCCCTGTAGAAAATAAAAAACAAAGCAAATAACAAATACCATACTACTTAAGTGACTCCATGAATTTATTTCACCTGTGATGCAACATGAGTCATACTGCTGTACAAAATCTTAGATTTTGTATCTGCCTAGTGACAGAAATTTCAACTGTCAATGGAATCAATCAGACACAAATGGGAGATCATTTCTCTCTCTGTGGATGGAGGGCTAAGAACTGTCCTAGTTAAAACCTTTCAGGGATATGAGCTGAAATGTGCAGAAAAGGCCACTTTGTATCTTTGACATGAATACAAGATCCCAATACATGAAAAAATGAAATTATTTCATGGTCATCATAGATGACATCAAAATGTATGTTGCCTTGCTTTACCTTGTTTATGCTTAACCATATTCTTGTTAAGCATGTGTAGTGTCTCTCTGGGTTTGTGGGTGGGTTCAAACTGTTACTACAGATTGAGGTTCTGTTCTTCACACTCAATTCCTGTTTCTAGAAGTTTCATTGTATATCTGATCAAGGGATTCAATAATCCTTTCTTACCTTTTCATGTCATGGATTTGTAAACAAACAGAAGAGTATGGTTTATAACTACAGCTGCCCTGGGATGATCTACAGTGATAAATAAAGCCCAAAGATCAGACAGTGGTTGCACAGAGCTGACAGTTATGATACACAATTCTCAGTTGTACTATTCCTGAGATTTTGTTTTCTTTTCTCCAGAATAAGTTTGTTTTTGGATGGTAGATCTTTTACTGAAGGTCCCCTCTTGAAATATGGTTAGACAATGTGTCCAGTAGTGTATTCCATAACTGAAATTGTTTCTTCTGAAACTGTAAAATATTAGTCCGTTTGAAAAGATCCAACATTTTTGGCCTCTGAGCCACGTGTATCCAAACTTTTGGCTTTGTGGCCACATATGATATTGAAGAGTTATTTTGGGCCATTTGTTCAATACACAATCAGTAATGAAAACTGATCACCAGAAAAGAAATGTGGGCATAATTGTGGTAATATCCACCACCAAGGATATGCAAAACAGTCTTGACATAATCTCTATGTGTCATGGGGTCTGAGAATTGGACACCCCTCAAAGCCCCTGATAAGGTCCTTTCTTGAGTAGAGTTCAATAACTTTTGCCTCACATAACTATAATATTTTGTTTTCCTGGAAGACCAAGGTAGGATTGAGCTCAAGGTTTGGAAATAAGGCTGCATAACAGCAACATAATCTCAGTCCTGATCACAAACCTGGTCAGTACTAAAATTGAAAAGTTTGTCAAGATTTCTGGCCCTTGTCTTAAGTTCTAGCTACTCAAGATGGTGAGACAGAAAAAAAATCTTCATCTTAAGAGTTGGAATTTGCTGTGTGCTAGACTGATATCATGACACTCTAGCCTTGCAACATAGTGAGAGTCTGTCTCATAAAAATATAATGAAAGAAAGAAAGAAAGAAGAAAAGAAAAGAAAAGAAAAAAAGATTTTATAGGCACAGTTTCCAAGAACTGAGGAACAAGAAGTGGTTAGTAGGTAGATGGAATATAGGACTACATAAAAAAGGAGATTCATTGTGCCTTCTGTGGGGTGAAAAATGAGTCAGGACAAGCGGGTTTGTGATGTGCTAGTTAGAATATTGCCAATGCATCTGATGTGTAGGTGTTCCCTAGAGATGTCTGGTCCCTAGGTTGGGACTTATTAGGGCAAAGGAATATTGGCCCCTATTGAAGGATTTCAATAAAATATTTGAAGGGTATACTCTGGATCTTTCATTGTGCTTATGAAAATCCTTACTTGAGTCAAGAATTTATTGTGTGTACAGTTTCCAGTGACTACAAAATCTAGGATATCAATGGGTCATGGTTACATAAAATGTAAATTTTGATTAAAAGTGTTTTTAAGAATACAATTTTTCTATGAGAGAATAATTTATCTATTTGACATCTAAACTATGGAAATAATTTTAACTCTAGATCTGTGGTCAAAGGTATAACTGAAGGGTAAGTTCCCTTGCAATAGTTTTCTCCATTTATGTATTGAGACACTCCGTCATTTTCTTGCACTCAGTAGAGTGTCCTGATATCATATCTCACAGAAAACTTCAAATAGAACCTATTCCCTCACCTTGGACTCCAGGTGCCTGCTTAAAATCTAGCCGTTTATTATTCTTCAGAGATGGGGATTTCAGAATTGCTCATGCAGATCTTCAATTCGGAAACTCAAGCAATCCAACTGACAGGGCCTCCCAAAGTGCCTTAAACACAGTTTGAAAAGTATCTCAAATTCAAGGTCTGGAGGGATGTCTCACACCCATAATGTTAACACCCTGGGAGGTAGAAAAGCGTGGTCCAAAGTAACTGGGCACTGTGGGGGTATGCCTGGACTCCCCATTGCTTAGAAGGGTTAGGCAATAGGATCTGTTGACCCAGGAGTTTAAAATTGTGTTTATCTATAATGACTTAAGGACACTCCACCCAGGGAGAAGTTGTTACATGCTGATATCAAAAATGACAACTTCGGTAGGATGGAACAATATACCTTCCATGTCAATTCATGGTAAGCTGTGTGTGACCAGGGAGACAGGGTTGACTGTCTCTCATGATGTGGGTATTTCTTATGCTTTGAGCCTTCTTAGTACCTCATGTTTTTCAAAACATCTTCAGAAAGCTTCATTGAAATAAGAAGTTCACACTTTGAATGAATAGAATTCTGTATTTCTTTGTATAGTCACAGGATTGTACAGGATAGGCACAGTTTCCAAGAACTGAAGAACAAGAAGTGGTTAGTAGGTAAATTGTATATGGGACTATATAAAAAAGGAGATTAATTGTGCCTTCTAATTTAAGAACTTTGTTTTCTCCCCCTCACAAGAAATGTCAATACCTACTGGCGGTCACTTAAACACTTCCCTACCACCCTCCTCTCTGTGGCCACTACTACTAGCAGATAATCGATCTTGTCTTGATGTTTTATTTTGAGTTAAGGCATGCTCTGTATGGTCCTTTTTTAGTGTTCTTGTTATCTTATTGGAATGATTTAAGGTTTATTCCTATTGTAACCTAAATTGCACTTCATTCCTTTTGATTGATGAAAACTATTCCATCGTGTGAATAGACCATGTTATATTTAGACTCTCATCTGTAAATCCCATTAGTACTCCTGAAGACATTCTCTTCTTATCTAAGTATTTTTGTTGTTATTATTGTAATTTGGCAGAGGCTATGTTTGAATTCACCAATCCCCATATATGGGGCCATTGCCCTACTGACAGAACAACAGGCTCCACCCCTCAAATAATGTTTTAATTTTTAATTTTGTTTTCTTTTTTTGTTCAACAAGTTACATTGCCTTTTTCAAAATCTTTTCTATGTCTCTTGAATCGACCTTGTGATTTTCTGTGGAAATAGAAGAGTCATTTTTGCCATTTTTAAATACACAGTGACTAATTAAACCTGATATGTTAAAAAGAGATGTGTGCATAAATGTGGTGATATTTGCCTCCACAGATATGCAAAACACTCCTGGCATGATCCCTATGTGTCACCAGGTCTGAGGATTGAACACCCCTTAAAGCACCTAAAATCCCCTTAAGCAGGGCTCAATGAGTTTTGCCACACATGAATATATTATTTTGTTATTCTTGGATGTCAAGCTGGGCTGATCCCCATAGCTCTGTGGTTGGAGACAAAGCTTAGCAACATCAAGATATCCTCAGACCAGACAACACACTTGGTTTGTAGTAAAATAGAAAATGACGTCAGGGTTGTGGCCTTTGCCTTTAGTTCCACCTACATCAGAGTCTGAGCCAGGAGGATTTCTTAATCCCAAGGTTTGGAAGTTGCTATGTTCCAGGCAGATTCCATGACAGAATAGTGAGAGGCTTTCTCAAAAAAAAAAAATAATAATGAGATAAAGGTCCATAGATTAAAAAATAACAACTCCATTCATATACAATTTACACACTCCACAATTGAACCATTTCAAGTATTGAGTTGAAGACTACACATTCAAGGATCACTCGTATAGTTTTTTGTTTGTTACTATAAAAGTTTCCCTTAAGGTGTGGTGTAAAGAGATAGAGGAAATAAATGAATAAAATAAATAAATGAATGGAGAGTGCAAGCGAATGACAGAGAGAGACAAATGGAGGAAAAAATACTGAAGTGAGACATGGGCAAAGGGAGGGATAGAGGAGGGAAAAAAACAATGAAAAATGACCAAACTTCATGTCTCACTTCTATAATTCTAGCCCCCTGTCTTCCTGAGATGAGTGGAGTTCTTTTAAAAGGTCGTGCTGAGAAAGGACTGAGCAAGAGTCAGACCCTGCCTTTACTAAAAAGTGAAAAATCATGTAGGCATTGCAACCGGCACCTGTAAGTAAAATTTTGTATCCAAAAATGAAAAAGAAAAAAAAAAAAAAAAACCCAAAACATAAAGAGTTTCCTACTTAAATGACTGTACAAAGTTCTGTGAGCTGTGATACAGCCTGAGTCATAATGCTGTATAAAATCTCAACTGTGTGTCAGCCTAGTGATGGGAATCTCAACCATGCAATCATGAGGTACATTGTACTGGTTCCATTTACAGTGTGAAATATTTTCACCCAACTAATTAACATAGCCTTCATGCCATTGTATTAATTACTGTGTTCAAACCCTTATACTCTACACTTAGTAAAATTCACCTGCACCCTTCCAAGATGCACCTTAGATGTGGACCCACCAATCACCCTCCCTCAACCCCTCCTCCTGCTTCTGTCCCCTTCCTTGCTCCCTGCCCTATATATTTGTACTGAGACTGGGTTATAGCCTTCGTGTGAAAGCTATAAATTAGTTTCACATTAGGGCTGAGGACACTGGGTAATTTTTCTTCCATTCTTGGGATACCTTGCTAAGAACAATATTTTTGAGCTCCATCCATGTAAACATGAAAAAGGTATAGTCTTGATCTTTCTTTATGGCAGCATAATATTTTATGGTGTAGAAATACCACAATTTATTAATCCATTCAGGAGTCGATGGGCACTTGTGTTATTTCAATGACTTAGCAATTATGAAATGGGCTGCAGCAAACATTCTGGTAAAAACGTCTTTGTTATAATGTGATTTTTGGTCTTCTAGATATATACCTAGTAGAGGAATTATAGGATCAAATGGCAGATCTATTTTTAAATCTTTAAGTATTTTCCAAACATCACTCAAAAAGGACCTATTAGTTTGCATTCCCATCAGTAGTGTAGAAGTGTTCCCTCTTCTCTATATCCACACAAACATCTCTAATTTTGGAATTTTGTGGTATGGGTAATCTTACTGGAGTTAGATGATATTTCAAAGTAGTTTTGCTTTGCATTTCTCTGATGGCTAAGGGTGATGACCATTTCTTCATGTGTCTATAGGCCATGTGCCAGTCTTTAGCAGTGTTGGAGAGATTATCCAATAAGAAACTAAGCAAAGAGATGTTGGATGGGACAGACATGTAGCCCACCTCTCCCAAGTCATCAGGTGAGAGAAAGGGGGTTTGGACATTTTCCCCTCATTTATTATTGCTATAGACAGACAGCTTGAGACATGCAGCGAATTGGAGGGTTGCTGTATTTGCGGTGTAATTTAAAACAACAGGACTCTGTTGTAGAGATTCTCCTTTTTTGGCTGTGCTGGCTGGCAAGCCACTCCCTCATGCAGGATAGCAGAATGCAATTCCCTGCAAAACACATTTGATGAAAAAATATTTCTGAGGTGAGTTTAGCTAAGAGAAAGGGTGTAGGATAATATTTTAAAATAAATATATCCTACATCAAGCACATAAAATGAATTCAGTGTGAGTTTAAAATGACTTGTTTTTCTTACAGAGGCTTAGGAAGTCTGGACCCCCCTGGGTTACTCACAGAGATAGGCTTTTTTGGAAAATTCCTTAGGCCTATACTCTAAGGCGGTACTTCCCCGTTAAGCCTGAGATCAAAGGGCGTGCAGCCCTTCCTCAGAGACAT
>CAUYPK010125322.1:0-11683 GCA_963574355.1 Loris lydekkerianus | reverse complement strand
AAGGAGCTACAGGATCTGATGCAGCACTCTGTGTGGGAAAGGGCCGTGCAGAGACAGGAAGGATCTACAGGATCTGATGCAGCACTCTGTGTGGGAGGGGGCGGTGCAGAGACAGGAAGGATCTACAGGATCTTATGCAGCACTCTGTGTGGGAGGGGGCCGTGCAGAGACAGGAAGGATCTACAGGATCTGATGAAGCACTCTGTGTGGGAGGGGGCCGTGCAGAGACAGGAAGGATCTACAGGATCTGATGAAGCACTCTGTGTGGGAGGGGGCCATGAAGAGACAGGAAGGATGTACAGGACATGGTGCAGCACTCTTTGTGGGAGGAGGCCGTGCGGAGAAAAAAAGGATCTACCGGATCTGATGCAGCACTCTGCGTGGGAGGGTGTCTTGCGGAGACAGGAAGGATCTACAGGACATGGTGCATCACTCTGCGGGGGAGGGCGCCGTGCAGAGACAGGAAGGAGCTACAGGATCTGATGCAGCACTCTGCATGGGAGGGGGCCATGCAGAGACAGGAAGGATCTACAGGATCTGGTGCAGCACTCTGCATGGGAGGGGGCATTCACTGTAACTATTATTTTCTGAGCCCCAGCAGGACTAAAACAAATCAGTTCAGTACCTTAAAGATGATTTATTTTAATCACAAAATAAGCCATGAAGCATTTAGTTTTTAAGGAACAATAAACAGTATGTGTTTGTTAAGTCTGAACTTGCAGTGATCACCTATGTATTTATTCATATAATAAAGTAATTTATTCGTAACAATTGGTTAGGATGCCTTTATAAATGCACTCTCCTCATATACTTAAAATTAACATATCAAGTTAAAAGAGTAAAGTTTTTATTTTATAATAAAGTGTTTATTATAGGACAAAACAAAGTCAAAAACTCCCAGTGTTCAGCTTAGACCGTGGACAGTGAGTGCTGTGTTCTGTGACTCTCCCTGGTAATGGTTCTAAAGCCAGTTTCTTTCTTTCTTTCTTTCTTTCTTTCTTTCTTTCTTTCTTTCTTTCTTTCTTTCTTTTCTTTTTTTTTTTTTTCAGATAGAGTCTCAGTATGTCACCCTCAGTAGTATGCTGTGGCATCACAGCTCATAGCAACCTCAAACTCTTGGGCTTAAGTGATTCTCTTCCCTCAGCCTCCCAAGTAGCTGGGACTACAGGTGTCTACCACAATGCCCGGCTGTTTTGTGGTTGTAGTGTCATTGTTGTTTTGCTGGCCTGGGCTGGGTTCAAACCTGCCAACTTCAGTGTACGGCTGGCACCGTAACCACTATGCTATAGGCGCCGAGCCCCAAAGCCATTTTCATTGTTACGTTTTCCATGTTGTTTTAACAACACAAATCATTTCGTCTGCAACACTTGCCACACTTGTCACCAAATGACTGTGCCCTGAAGTTCAAACCCGCTGGCGACTGGTGATGGTTTACTGTCATGGAACGTTTCAATGCGTGGACTGCAACTTTTAGACACTTGGTTTATAAACAAAATTAGTCGCGTTGCTTTATTATCACTTTTTTAGCTTCACATTTAAAAACATATACTGCCTCAAATAAACTGAGCTACATTGACGTACACATATCTAGAATGTATTTCAAGGCATATGGACATGGTTCTCCCTGAAGTACAATAAACACTATTTTCCCCTCCTTTGTGTAATGGCCTGGGGCCTTGAGCAAACTAAAATAAACTACATTAATTTTTCAGTTGTATGTTAAGGGCTCAAATCCACTACATAAATATTCCAGAACCAAGTCAGAGCAACAAGCTGATGGCTGGACAGAAAGCCCGGTCAGAGGACGGATCTGAGGCTCAGGGCAGGGAGTACGGCTTGACCTTCTGTGCTGAGAGGCCCCTTTTCATCTGGTTTCAATTCTCTTGTTTGTGCACCTTGCCATATTTATTATTGAATTCCTGGTTTTTTCTTCTTGTTTCATGTTCCACGTCCCAGTGATTTATGAGAAATCACTGCTCTGGATGTTGTCTTTGGCACTCAGGGAACACACAGCCTCCTAAGAATGCGTTGAGAATCAGCAGACTCTGAGCCTGGAGTACCCAGGCTGAGCAGACGTCCATCAACTCATGAAACATGCCAGCTGAAGACGCTTTAATAAGATGCATTGTTCTTCTTAAACACAGCAGCAGCAAGTGTGTCTTCAAAAGTACAGATACTTTCCCCTCTTTGGTAGATGATTATTGTCAGAAATGACAAGACTTGGTCCTAAAGGAGTCGTTTAAGGAGAACCCTGGCCAAGTTTGTTTTTTTAGTTTAGCTCACGATAAAATGAAACGACATGTTTTCTGGGTCAGGGATATGTCTTGTCCTGTTGACTAAGAAGTGAAATATGCTAATGGCGCTTCAGTTCATTTCCAAACATCTCCACGAAGATGATCCAGTTTATAAGCGTGTCAGGAATGAGAGGCTTTACTGGTGACCAGATTTCTCTTGCTTAACTAAGTGTAAACTAGCAAGTAATTGTGCTCAGAGAAAATCAGCTAATTAGATAAATTTTACAGGCTAATCAGAGTAATTGGGGAATGTCCCCTAGACTTCCTCCTCCCCACTAGAGGGGTTACACATGTCCCAGGAAATATCACTGGCACCGACCTCATCCTCCTACCTGAGTCCTTCTGCGATGAAACTTACAGAAACATTATGTCAAACGCCCCAAGGGAGGCGTGCTCACAGACTCTGTAGTGGGCTTAGCTTTTCATGGCTTTTCTCATTTAATTTAATACTTTTTAAGAGGGAAGCATGTCAATGTACCAAGTCCTAATTATTTAAAATTATAGTCTTCATTTCCATCTCATTTCTCAGAATTAAATCAGAAAACACAGAAGGAAGAGTTGACATGTAGCATGGTTAATGCACACTGTAATGAAAGTGCACTTGTGAGAAAAGGCAGATACTAGGAAGAGGAAAAAAGAAATCCCTTTTCTCATGGTAAGAAGGGAGACAGAGCCAGCTCACCTGTTTTTCATACAACCATCAGCTATGACAAAACCTGCATCACCCTTCTAGTCAAACAATTGAACTAGGAAGTAATTAAAGATTACTTTAGTAATCAAATGTTCAGTTCTGTACTTCCAAATACTTAAATCTTAAGATCCTTAAAAAATAATCAAAAAGACTGAAGAGTTCCATAAATTTCAAGAATTCTTAAAGGACACATATTCCTCAATCTTGGCTAAGGACAAAATGTCTTTGTTTTTTCAGCATTGTCCTTTATAGAGCTTGCCAACTTAATTTCCACAACCTAATGTTAAATATTTTAGGCCACAAAATGTTTATACCTAGATGTCAAATTTAGTATGATTTTCTTTTTCTTATTTTCTATTTTTATAGTGTTTATTACTTTTATAATGGAGGGAAAGATATTGAAAAAAATTCCGGGCTACCTGACACACACACCCAAGGGCACTGCACACGGGCAAGTCAAAGTACAATGAGGCAAAAACAGGTGTTGAGAGAGATTTTAACTAGGATGGCTTCTTACCTACTCCATGGTCTGGGATTCAGAAATTTTGCTATAAGGGTTTCCTGTATCCATCTAAGTTAGGTATTTCAGTGTCTTTTCTAGAATTTTATAAAGGTTTAATTAAGAAGAACCATCCAGACACACACATGCCTGTAGCCCCAGCTTCCCAGAAGGCTGAGGCAGGAGGGTCGCTGGAGGCCGGGAGTTGGAGGCTGCAGCACTGACTGCGCCTGTGCACAGTCCCTGTAGGATGTTGCCTGGGCAACGTAGTGACACCTTGTCTACTAAAAAAAAAAAAAGTTTCACACTAAGAAATGATTTGTGATAAATTAATAAGCATTTAAATCAGGCCCCAAAGCAAAACAACCACTGTGTAAATAGTATACAAATAAAACTGTATCATCACCAAAATGTTCTCTCTAGGAACCAGAAGAAATTATTGACCAAACATGGTTAGAAAGGTTACCAGGGCAGCGTGGGTCCTGCCTAATTTCCTAGTTCTCTCATATCCCAGCTTCCTGATGTCCACGTGGCTTCTCTGTGCACAGTGGACTTGTCACTGCCAGGCTGAGTCCTCACTACAGCACTTGATTTATTTGTATTGTGCTTGAATTCTTCATCTTTCTGTCTCTAATTGTTCAAATCTCAGACTTTAAGAAACAATGTCTTCTTTAACTACATTGCTAATTGAAAGCTATTTCAGTCTCTAAGTGCTGTATCACAGACCTCTGCAAACACTGTTTATGTGCCATAAATGTCCACTGTTGTTCACTCTTACAGAACACGTCCTCCTTTCTCGGTGGGTGTGAGGCCCTCCACTCTCGGGCCTAAGTGTCTTCATTTAGCATGAAGACAGAAGCTGCTACCTTGTCCTTATAAGTGATGCTAATTTATCCCAAAGCCAATAAGGACATGAGCCTCTGCCCTGCTCCACACAAGAAACATAGTCATTCCCAGCATTCTGAGATTTAAAAAACAGACTTTATCAATAATTTTAAAGAGGAAAGAGAAAAGAGGTCTTTCTTTATAGACTCTCATCAAACTGCCACACATGTCCCCATCAGAGCTGACTCTGCTGCCCACGCCTGGCTCTGCCGCCACAGGGCTGTCCTCGTCACCCCTTACCCTTCACTCTCCAGACCACGGCCCTCTTTCTCCCTGCCATCTCTCACCCCACCTGCATGTTTACAAATCTAGTTGTCAGCAAATTAGATGCCTTCTTTCAAAAGTGAGGGAGGTTATGAATAACAATTTTACCTTCACAGCTTACTGCAAGCCTCTGGGAGATTCCTACATCAAGGAAAGCTTGGGGCGCATACCGAGCTTCTCTCTCCAAGTCTTAGTTAAACTGCCACGCGTAATGTCACTTCCTTGTAAATTGTGAGATACTTGTGTGACCCTCCCATAAATGGAGGTGAAACACCAAGACATCACAATTCAGACAACTTACAGATACGGAGATGACTTCCATAACAAAAGGCATGAAATAATCACAGGATTATGTGTTTGTCTCTTTGTTTTAATAATGAACGAAAATTATCTCAAGGTCAAATCCAACTTTGGAGAGCCTGTTTTTAAAAAAACTAGGACAGCCTACCTATCAGAGTCATACACACACAGAAAAGACACAATTTCCAGGCCTTGAGCATTTATGCAGTGTAACACTGAACCACAGCTTTTCACTCTTAAATGTTCATGAAGACACATTCGATGGCAAAGAAGTTGTGCGGTAGGGCCACAGGAGTGGAAATTTAGTGGGTAAAGATTCTGCACATTAAAACCTTCCCTTCAGACCTGCACAAAGAGACAGAGGAGTTTGCATCTTTACTCTCAGCTCCCATCAGAGATGGGGCAGTGACCTGCCTGCGTGTGAGCAACCAGGGGCATACGTGGGTGGCAAGGAATGAACTTGGTGGGGTAAAATGGGGGGGAAGCCCTAGCAAAGATAAGTCCTGATGCAAAGTCTCGGTGTCACCCCACATGCACCCCCATGTCAACCCTACCACACTTCCAGTATCTTTCTACCTCAGTGGTTCTCAACCTGTGGGTCGTGACCCTTCTGAGGGTCAAATGACCCTTTCACAGGGGTCACTTAAATACATCCTGCATATCAAATATTTACATTACAATTCATAACAGTAGCAAAACTACAGTTATGAAGTAGCAATGAAAATAATTTTATGGTTGTGGGTCACCACAATATGAGGAGCTGTATTAAGGAATCGTGCCATTAGGAAGGTTGAGAACCATTGTTCTACATCCTTGCATACAATAAAAAGGGGCCTCCTGTTTCTTGCCTTTGACAGAGGAGAATCTCAGAGAGTGTGGTCAGGGGTGTCATGTACTCTTTGGAGAGAAGGAACGTAAAGGGCTTGGGGGTGGGAGTTGCTAGGAAACTTTGCACAGGAACGAGAGGACCCCATGTTCTGACTCACCCATGTGCACCTGGTTTGAGGAGATTGCAGTCAGGATGGGCAAGGTTTTGCTGCAGAAACAGAGACATCTCAGGTTCTAAATGGCAGGTGTTTATTTCCTGCTCACACGTACATATTCATCACAGATTGGCAAAAAGGGTCTCCTCATGGCAATCTTTTGGGAACCCAGGCTGGTGGAGCCTCCATCTCAACATGTGTCTCCACAGCCACCAAGAGGAAGTGGCAAACACACCAGCTCTTAGTTTTATGCCCAGAAGTGACACCTGTCACTTCCTCTCACGTTTCATGGCCCACAGCAATTCAAACGGCTAGGGTTAACTTCAAAGGGAATTTGAGGCATATCTCACCATCAGCCCCAAAAGAGAAAAAGTGGGTGTTTAGGGACAGACCTACTGACTGCCACAAGAAGCTGTGATGCTAATGAGGGAGCTTGCGGGTCATCCTCCCTCAATCCCTCTGCTTCCAAAGGTCATAAAGACCGTTGTGTGGCTCCACACGATGTGTCAGACATTTTGATTTAGTTTCACCATCTTTAATAAAGAGGGATCAGAATTAACATCATAAACTCTCTCTGTTGGCTCAGTGCCCATAGCACAGTGGTTACAGTGCCGGCCACATACACCAATGGTGGTGGGTTTGAACTCAGCCCGGGCCAGCTAAACAACGACAACTGCAACAAAAAGTAGCTGGGCATTGTGGCAGGTGCCTGTAGTCCCAGTTACTTGGGAGGCTGAGGCAAGAGAATTGACTGACCCCAAAAGTCTGAGGTTGCTGTGAGCTGTGATGCCACATCACTCTACCCAGGGTGACATAGTGAGATTCTGTCCCCACCCCACCTCACCCACTAAAAAAAGAAAGAAATTCTCTCTGCTTCTAATTCTGTATGAATTAAAAGCCAGGATTAATAGATCAATATTGGCTTTAGTAAACTATATATAATTCCTTACAAAAGTAAATTTAGTCATTTTCAGATAATTCTCTTAATCATCTTTAAATAAAAATCTCAAGTAAGGGCAGTACCTGTGACTCAAAGGAGTAGGGCACTGGCCCCATATGCCAGAGGTGGCGGGTTCAAACCCAGCCCCGGCCAAAAACTGCAAAAAAAAAAAATCTCAAGTAAAAATTCATGGGTGGCTCCTGTGGCTCAGTGAGGAGGGCGCTGGCCCCATATACCTAGGGTGGTGGGTTCAAACCTGGCCCCAGCCAAATTGCAACAAAAAAATAGCTGGGTGTTGTGGCGAGCACCTGTAGTCCCAGCTAATTGGAGGCTGAGGCAAGAGAATCACTTAAGCCCAAGAGCTGGAGGTTGCTGTGAGCTGGACACCACAGCACTCTACCGAGGGTGACAAAGTGAGACTCTGTCTCTAAAAAAAAAAAAAAAAAAAAAAAATCATGTGAAAAACTATTATGAAAGGGATTACCCTCTTTAGATTCTTGACAATTGCAAGCAAGACTCACTTTCATATACTGCTGATAATATAATTTGACATATCTTTTGGAAAAAGTGTGGCAATATCTTATCAAGAGACTTAAATTATTCCTCACTCTTTTTATGTACCAGTTCAATTATTGGAAATCTATCCTAAAGAATCCCAAGTGATTTTGTTGCCCTGGGTAGTGTGTTACACCATCACATCTCACAGAAACCTCAAACTCTTGGGGTCCAGTGATTCTCTGGCCTCAGCCTCCTGAGTAGCTAGGACCATATTTGGCCAGCTCAAATTCCAAATGTTTAAAAACTAAATACTGTGTTCATTGCCATATTGTTTATAGTAGTAATTTGAAAATAGATGTCTAACAACAGAGGAATGATTTGAGCAAATTACAGTAAATTTTCAGGGGATACCCATTAAAAATCATGTTTGTTGGAAAATGGTTATAAAATTAACTTAAAAATAAAGTGCAAAATTATTCATTTGAGTGACCAAATCTGTGTGGAATATACCTATATCATATAATAAATATTTTTAGATATTTTGGCATCCATTATAAGCAGACTGCTTTATTCTTTTTCCACTTAATATGAGGGTATAAATGTTTATTTAGGTTTACACTATTTTCATTTCTAGGGTAAAGTTCAAGTTGTAGCTGATCCCTTCACTCCGGGGCATCCTGAACACCCTCAGATTGTGTACATTAAGAGAGGTTAAATCACTCACCCTCTCTCCTCCCCCTCAAGACTATATTTGTGTTTTTTTTTCCTGGGGGCATATAGTTGTTTATCTATTATCAATAATGAAAACAAGAATGAAATAATAAACTCAATAGTATTGAGTACATTGGATAATTGCTTTTCCATTCTTGTGATACTTTACTAAGAAGAATGTGTTCCACCTCCATCCAGGTAAACACACAAGATATAAAGTCTCCATCTTTTCTTACAGCTGAATAGTACTCCATGGTGTACATAGACCACAGCTTATTAATCCATTCACAGGTTGATGGGCACTTGGGTTGCTTCCACATCTTGGAGCAGAACACATCAAACAAGGATATTAAACAAGACCTGTTTCCTTCTTGATATGAAGCATGTTACACACCAAAGGACAGACTACCTCATATTTGCTCCATATTTAATGAGATTTTGAGTTGCTTTGAGAAGACTGTACTTTCAGGGATCATTTCTATAGTTCATTACTAGAGACGTTTCTCTGACTGTGTTGCATTGATTTGAGGAAGTGGGAAGATTATGTATGTGTAAAAGAAAAAGAACATTAGGTGATTCATTAGCAAAACACAGTTTTCAGAGTCATTAGGAAGAATTGACTTGGTATGAAAAGCCCTGGTGAGAAAGGATACGGAGAAAAAATAAAGTCTAAAAAAACAAAAGCCTTCTCACAGAAGCCCCAAGGACACACCTACAAAGTCCTCCCTGTGGTGACTCAACTCTTAAGAATCTATAGAAACTTAGGTTCCTGGGACCTTGAAACTAACATCTGCTTCCACTCCTGTAAAAAACCTGCACTTCTATAAAAGTCTGAGCATCTGTAAAAGCCCATGCCTGCCTTCTCCAGCTTGATTCAAACTGACCAATGAGAAGGGTACTCATGGACAAGGACCCCTTAGCCAGAGATGAAAGGGAAAGGACAGAGCCAGTGGTAGAGCTCGGCCATTTTTGGATTTTAGTTTGCTGTGGCTCTGCCAGCTGAAATAAAACCCTTCTTTTAAACATGGGTGTTCTCTCCCTCTGGCCTCTTTTTCCTGCAATGCTAGTAGAGAAAGACCCAGTAGATACACTGTAAAATGGAGGCTGTTGTGCATATCATTCCAGACTGTTTACCAACAAGAACCTTCTTCCAGGAAGGTGATCCTGGCATACACTATGCCTTTAATATGCTAATACATACAAGATCAAGGGTTGGCTGTTTTAGAATAATAATAAGGTTTTGGAAAATGGTTACAATGGAAGCATTCTGAAGGTAATGCAGATTATTTAAACTGGAAATAGAACGCTGGGGAGAAAATCAATAAATGTACTAAGGTAGAGGCAGGTGTGTGAGAACCTCTGAGCAGCCTCTTTAATGCTCATCAGCATTAGAAATGTCCTAAGAAGCAAAGTAACTGAAGTTCTATATATATAATGAGAGAAATATAATGAGAGAAAGCCAGGCAGTCTTCCCCTAGGGTTTGCTTGCCTGAAGGGAAGGGGCTGCCACCTGTGTCACAGGTTGGAGGGGGCTTTGCTTCTGGGAGGAGATTTCATTCATCTATCTCTCTGTCAGTTTGAACTTCAGGAGCCTTATCCCCCCATTCTTTTATTGACTTCTTCAAAGATGGCAGAAAATCAAAAGACTTTTCTAAGAAAGAAATTAGATAGTTATTCCAGTCATCTTAATCATAATGAACTAATTTTGGAATTTAAAAAAATTTTGATAGCACTCTCAGACATAACTTTTTGCATACTTATTTTTCTTGCTTGTTAAATTAAAAACTAATCACAGACCTGCAATCTCTTTTCCAAAAGTCCTAAAGACAAATATATTTTTGAATTCAGTACTATACAGAGTTTTTGACTTTAAAAATATAATATGGTACAGAGGGGTGCCTGTGGCTCAGTGGGTAGGGTACCAGCCCAATATACCGAGGGTGGAGGGTTCAAACCTGGCTCTGACCAAACTGCAACAAAAAATAGCTGAGCGTTGTGGCGGGAGGCTATAGTCCCAGCTACTCAGGAGGCTGAGGCAAGAGAATCGCCTAAGTCCAAGAGCTGGAGGTTGCTGTGAGCTGTAACACTATGGCACTCTACCAAGGGCAATAAAGTGCATATCAAAAAAAAAAAAAAAATATATATATATATATCTATAAACAATATGGTACAAATATCATATAACACTCCTACTGTTATATGGGACAGTACCCTTAACATAAAACATTAATCTTTCTACAGTAATACATACAAATATTTACATTAAGACTATAATACTTTGTCATCAAGTAGTTACAAAAGTCTTTGTTAGCTTTCTTTGTTGTTTTTGTTTTTGTAGTGGAGGGGACACAGGGGACAAGTAACTTTTTTAGTGTATGTTCCAAAAACTGTGTGAAACATAATTATAAAAAATTCAGTGTTTACCTAGAATTCAAGTTTAATTGAATATCCTGGTTTTTTATTTATCAAACATGACTTTTTGAATTTTGGAATTGTAAATAAAAGATTATGAATCCATATCTGGAAATATACTAATTGAAATACTACTAACAATCACTCTTCCAGGGTTAGAGTTTGATTTGGGCTCTTTTGAAAGGAAACACAGAAGACAAAGTTTTATTTTATATGCTTACGTCCACAGAATACATAAAACATAAGACTTGTGCAAAGCCAACCACATCAATAACTCAAAATATTTCAAAAGTTAGAAATAACACGGCTATTCTAAAAACACTTTATATCATGCATTTTAATGGATGGCTCTTTTTTAAAAAAATTCATCATCTATAATCTAATCCCTTTTATAAATTCAAAAAAATCTCCTTAAAGATATAGCTCCACCTAATGGAAGAAATATCCAATTACAGCCTTCACAGACCTAAGAGTTAACCCAACGTGAGGGCTGTGTGTGTGGTCTACACAAATAGTGATGTTTCTGTCCTCCCCACCTCCCGAAGTTAGATGGGAACCACAAGTGCTGAGTCACAGTTCTTGCAAGAGTCACTCTTTTCCCTGGATTGGATTAGGAAATGTAAATATGTTTTTATTTCATATAAACACCAGCACCTTAAGCTCATTCCCACCCTATTAATCTACAAAATGTAACCTTAAGAGTGTTTCATTTTCTGTCTTTGAGAATCATGGTCTCTTCAGATGTAGAAAGGGCACTGAAGATCACCTAACGAGGTTCTGTAACCTGCCTGAGTGTTAGAATCATCTGGGAAAGCTAACAGGTGCGCTTACCAGGGCCCACCATGAAATTCTTACTTAACTGGCATGGGTAAGGCCTGATCTGGGTGCCATGGAAAGGCTCCTTGAGGAATTCTAATGGGCAGCCATGGTTGGACCCCTGAAGGAATTCTAAAACAACTCACATATTTTAAAGCTGAGGAGACCAAGCCCCACGGAAGGGCAGTGAGTCTCTGACATTACAAATCAGTTTTCCTTTGCATCATAGTGTTTCAACCTGCTCTTTGATTTTTTTTTTTTTATAGATAAAAATATGCACCATAGATGTGGCCCAACCCATCACCCTCCCTCCACCCAAACCTCCCCCCTCCCTTCCCCTTCCTTGGTCCTTTCCTCATAGTCTTGTGGTATAGTTGGGTTATAGCCTTC
>CAUYPK010125320.1:0-56748 GCA_963574355.1 Loris lydekkerianus | reverse complement strand
ATATTTTTTCTTCCATTATTGAGATACTTTACTAAGAAGAATATGTTCCAGCTCCATCCATGTAAACATGAAAGAGGTAAAGTCTCCATCTTTCTTTAAGGCTGCATAATATTCCATGGTGTGCATATACCACAATTTATTAATCCATTTGTGAATCGATGGGCACTTGGGCTTTTTCCATGACTTAGCAATTATGAATTGGGCTGAAATTAACATTCTGGTACAAATATCTTTGTTATAATGTGATTTTTGGTCTTCTGGGTATATACCTAGTAGAGGAATTATAGGATTGAATGGCCGATCTATTTTTAGATCTCTAAGTGTTCTCCAAACATCATTCCAAAAGGAATGTATTAATTTGCATTCCCAACAGCAGTGTAAAAGTGTTACTAATTTATGGCTTTCAAATGAAAGCTATAACCCAGTTATAACCTAAGAATAGGGGGAAGGGGGAAAGGGAGGGGAGGGAGTGAGGAGGTGGGCAGAGGGAGGGTGATTGGTGGGATTACACCTGCGATGCATCTTACAAGGGTACATGTGAAACTTAGTAAATGTAGAATGTAAATGTCTTAACACAATAACTAAGAAAATGCCAGAAAGGCCATGTTAACCAGTGTGATGAAAATGTGTCAAACGGTCTATAAAACCAGTGTATGGTTCCCCATGATCGCATTAATGTACACAGCAATGATTTAATAATAAAAAAAATAGAAAATCAAATGGTAAAAGGATGACAAATATATTAAAGGCCTGATGTATCATTTTGAAGCTAGCATGTAAACTAAAATCTGATAACAATTATACCTGTATTATAACTTATACTAAGGGTTATAATATTTTTGCTTACATTTTCTTTTAATCCTTATTAATCAATACAACATCTGTATACAAAATGGAAATTATTATCTTTCTAATAGTACATTCCTGAGTAAGAGGATATACATATTAATGCATATTAATTTTGCTAATGTTAAGATATTAGATGAAAAACTGTATTAAATGATTTTTAATAAAGTGTAACACAAACGTAAGTTTCAGGAAATAAAACCTTTCATAAATCCTGAAAGAAAAAAAAAAAAAATGTGATTCCTGAAGAACCTGAGGGTAAGCTTTATGGACTCTGATGAAGACTCATGCTGAGCAATAAGAGACTGTAAGCAGAACAATGTAATTCAATCAGTTCCTTCTCCCCACTGTTCTCATTGCTCATGCCATGCAGGGGAGCCCACTGGGCTGGGTGCTCCCCATTTGTACTATACATCTATTCTCTATTTTGCTCCATTCTGTTCCTTGAAAAGCTAAACTCTGTGCTCCACATCACTCCAGATCACTCATGCTCTGGTTCTCATTAGGTTTTTGAAAGGAAAGGCATTGGCAGGAGATCAGAGGGTAAGAGGAGAAAGCACTTCTGGAAGTAAATTCTCTCCCACTACAGCCTCCTCCTCCCTCTGTCCCAGTCTCAGTTTTACAATGACTGTTATCCTAGCATAAGGCCACTGCTTCTATCTGGTGGAATCACTTGCCTAATAGCACCAGCTTGCACTAACTCCCAATAACCATACCCTGCCTCCCTTGAGACATGCAGAGGGTGGCGCCACTTCCTGCTGGTATGCAATCCTGTCACCATCTCTAAATGGTTGCCTGAAACTCCCCCATATGTTTTTAAGTATCCTCTTTAGTTGACTTTTTGAGTGGCCTATATTTTTCCTATTGGAACCTTTATCACCACAAAACCCTCTTCATTCAATATGAGGTTTTTATATGTCTCAATTTTCCAAAACACAGCTAAAATCTAAATTTTTTTCATGTATAAAGGCATTTTTAGATTGCATTTGAATTAAAAGCATTTTTAGGTTGCAAAGAAATATCTGTAGATTCCACTTCCATCACCGTAAGAAGCCTTGAGAACCCATTCTCTAGTGAAATGATCATAACTAATGAAGATCATTAAAAACAAAATTAAAGTTTCCAGAAATTGTCCTAAGGGTAAATAGAAAATAAACAACTATGCATCAAAATATGCTAAATCTTGATAAGAATAGTAAGTCTGCGGCTCTTAAGCCATGGCCCACCAGCTCCCTTTCCACTTCAGCTCAACCCAAGGGAAGCTCCATTCTGAGTAGGTCTGGCCAAAATGTGAGGCTCCCTCTCCTCCAACCTCCCCGTTAAAGGATATAGTATCTCACTGAGAGAGACAGGGCAGAATTTCTGATCCTCTCCAATTCCAGATTTGAAAGTCCAAATTATCGGTAACAGTGGCCAAAAGGTTGGGAACTCCCTACCTCTACTCAACCCCCACTCATAGGATAGAGACTACCAGATGTGTCAGGCCAGGAATACAAGGAACCTAATTATCACCACCCCCAGACTGTTCACAGGACAGAGATTCTATACCAGAAGAAGCAAGACAAGAAAATCTGACAGTACCACCCTCTGCCAAGCACCCAAAGCTCAGAGATTTTGTTCAGGGGGAGTGGCAATCCATAAAAATAGAGAGCTCCAAAGCTCTCCCCAAAAGAAATGACTCTATTATAAACAGAGAGTAAGTAAGTTCAATCCAAAGGGTGCTCTCAAAAGCAATGGACATTTTGATGGTAAATAATTAAAAGGAAGCTGGTAGCTCTCTAAGGGTAACAAGTGAAATCATAGCTAGCTAGCTTAACAAAGAGAACGAGGGAAAGAGGAAGCTCAGAAGAACACTACTGGTGTCAGAACAAACCTCAAGGACTGGCCTCAAAAATTACTACTGCCTGAACTTAATTAGGTCAGATTGTACAGCATTCTTAAAACAATAGAATAATCAACAAAGAAATGAGTGAAGTTTAAGAGCTTAGGATGACATGCAAATAAGGCATACAGCTTCAAGGAAAAGGGAAAGTCTGGAAAACATGAAGTCAAAAGTAAAATAGCAGACACAAATCCAAATACACCCATAATAACATCCAATGTGAAGACACTAAGTGATAGAAACAATAGGCAAAGTTTGTAAAACTGGTTAAAAAAAAACAAAAGCCAACTATATGCTTTCTACAGAAGATGTATTTTAGGTTCAAAGATACAAATAAGTTAAAAATAAAAAGACAGAAAAAGATGTGCAAATAGTAACCATAAGAAAGTTAAATGGCTATGATATTATAGACAAAATAGACTTTGACTAGAAAAATAAATAGTACAATAATAGTTGGAGATTTCTTCACTGTAGTATACTCTTCTCATCCATGGACAATATGTTCCAAGACTCCTGGTAGATGCAACCATGCATAGTACTGAACCCCATATACACTATGTATTTTTCTATACATATGATAAAGTTTCTATACATATGATAACTTATAATCTTGGCATTATAAAAGTTAACAATAGCTAACAATAAGATGACATAATTGTAACAATCATAACACATTCTCTGTTCATGTCTTGCACCACACATTTAATGTTCTTTCCATTTTATCACACACTATAGCCTCAACTTTTGCTATTTGAGGTACAACAACAAAACTAGCACACATTTCCTTTTCCTTCATCATAATTTGTTTTTACTGTAGATATTCGCAATAGCAGCATATGATTTTTTTTTTTTTTTCAGTTTTTGGCCGGGGCTGGTTTTGAACCTGCCACCTCCAGCATATAGGGCCGGCACCCTACTCGTTTGAGCCATAGGCACCATCCACAGAATATGCTTTTTTTTAAATTTCCTTACTGAAAGATTTTATGATACCTTTTTACTTAAAGGAAACACTTTACAGCTTTTCTTCGGTATATACAAGTCTACCAGTATCACTGCTCTTATACTTTGGGGCACTGTTAATTAAAATAAGAATTACTTGAACACAAGCACTGCTATACAACCACAATGGATCTGATAACCATGACTGCTGGCAGGTAAAGTATAGACAAAGAGATGATTCGCATTCCAAGCACCACAGAGTCAGTCAGCACAAGATTTTATCATACCACTTAGAACAGCATACAATATATAACTGAAAAACTGTTTATTTCTAGAATTTAACACTTAATATTTCAGACAATGGTTGACCTCAGGTATTGAAATCACAGAAAGAAAAACTAGACATAAGAGAGTATTATTGTACTTGATAGATGCTAAACAAGGAAATAGAGGACTTGAATAACACTGTGACCAACTAGACCTAATGGATATTTATAGAATAGTCTACCCAACTATAGCAGAATACAGATCTTCTCAAGTGCACATAGGATGTTCTCCAGAACAGATTATATTCTAAGTTCAAAACCAATTTGTAATAAGTTTAAAAGAATCAAAATCATGTAAAGTATCTTTGCCAACCATAATGAAGTAAAATTAGAAATTAATAACAAAAACTTTAAGAAAATTTACAGATCTGTAGAAATTAAACAATACATATTAAGTATAACCAATGGATCAAAGAAAAAAGTCACAAATGAAATCAAAAAATATTCTGAGATAAATATAAATAAAGACACAACATAACAAAATATATGGAATGTAATTAAAGCAGTGCTTAGAGGAATTTTATAGCTATAAATGTCTATGTTAAAAAAAAAGGAGAATCTTGAGTCAATAACCCAACCTACCTCCTTATATCACTAGAAAAAGAAGAGAAAACTAAACTACAAGTAAGAAGAAGGAACAATAAGGATTTGAGTAGAAACTGATGGAATGAAGAATAGGAAAATAATGAAAAACATCAAGAAAATCAGTTGATTCTTTGAAAAGAATAATAAAGTTGACAGACCTTTAGTTAGACTGAGCAAACAAAAAAAAGATAAAACTCAAATTACTAAAACTAAGAATGAAATAGGGCATATTTATGTTGACCTTACAGAAACAAATGAGATTATAAGGGAATATTGTGAACAATGGCATGCCAACAAATTAATTTAGATGAAATGGAAAATTTTTTCACAAAGACACAAACTACCAAAACTGACCCAAGAAGAAATATAAATCAATTCAAGAAATGAATATACATATAACAAGCCAGAGAAATTGAATTATTAGCCCCAGATGTCTTCACTGGTAAACTCTACCAAACATTTAAGTAGAATTAATACTATTCTTTACAAACTCTTTCAAAAAGTAGAAGAAAGGAAAACACTTCCCAGCTCAATCTGAGGCCAGTGTTACCCTGTTACCAAAACCAAATGAAGACATCACTGGAAAGAAAATGCCAGACCATTATATCTTGAGTTCAAGAAGTTGCAGAATACAAGATCATTATGCAAAAGTCAATTCCATTTCTATACGCTTACAATAAATAATGCAAAATATAAATTTTAAAAATCCATTTTCAGTAGCATTAAAAAGAATAAAATACTTAGAAGTACATTTAACAAAAGAATGCAAGCCTTATGCTCTAAAAACTACAAAAAGTTATTGGAAAAAAAGCAAAGAGCACCTAAGTAAATAAAACTATATTCCATGTCCACTGATGGAAATACTTAATATCATTAAGAAGCCAATACTCCTCAAACTGTTCCACAATTCCTATCAAAATATCAGACTCCTTCCTTT
The DNA here is from genome assembly GCA_963574355.1 of Loris lydekkerianus. Classification (NCBI taxonomy): domain Eukaryota; kingdom Metazoa; phylum Chordata; class Mammalia; order Primates; family Lorisidae; genus Loris; species Loris lydekkerianus. The sequence continues at coordinate 51,233 of CAUYPK010125320.1, read as the reverse complement.
CAACTGGTGAGAAAGCAAGGATGCATTTGTCTTCCAGAGGTTCCGGCAGTCCCTAGGGCAGCCACAGGGGAGAACCCACTTGAGTGGTAATCATAGAGGTAATAGTCTCAACATAATCTCCTCCTAGGAACCTCTTCCCCACCATCAACATGCACAGACTAGATCAAGGCCTAACACACCATTCGTAACACCCTCTATGCTTTTGAACCTTAGGTCAGACGCTTTCCAGTGTGTCCACACAATCTCAGTTTCAATCTACTGGCCCAGCGTACTTACTTAAAAACTCACCTTATGTATTACAAAATTCATGCAATGTATGTTATTACCTATTTAATTATCTGACTTCCTTGTTAGACACTATGTCTTATAAAAATTGGGGGCTATACACATATTGGCCACTATTTTATTCCCAGCACCTAACATAGTGTGTAGCATAAACTAGGTATCTAGTATGTCTACATAATAAATAAACACATAATTTTTTTTAATTGACCACCACCCCAAGTCCTAGTCCCAAAGTTTTCCACTTTCAAACTCATCACTCCTTAAAATATCCCTATCATTTGGTTTTTAAGTTTATTTTAGAATAAATTAAAGTATTTTGGAAGGGGAAGCACATGGTGTGATTGTCCTGTAACATACACCTCTTCAAAATGTCAATGTTTGCTCCTCTGGGAGCCAGTGAATGAAGACACCCCATTATTCTCTTCCCCTCAAAAAAGACCTGACAAGTGCAGGGCACCAAATTGAGTAGACCTTTTTATCTAGTTGAGACCTGAAACTCAAGGCAAAAATCTCCAGATACAGAAAAACCTCTATCAGAACACCTTCCTGCAGTCTAGTCTTACAAAACATTGTAAGTTGTGCAAAAGAGTACTAAAAATATTGTGTATTTCCCTTACTTGCTTTGGGGACCTAATTTGACCCCTCTGCCATGCATCTGCTTATATTCAGCACAAAAAGCTTTATCAGATCCATAAGCTATCTAATTCTCCTGTATTTTGCTACAATATTTTTTTCATAGATGTGAGAAATAATTAGCAAAGAAGTTGGAAGAAGTTTTCCATTTTCAAGAGCTGGGATTACAGTTGAAACTGTAGGAAGAATAAGCTTGAATCTGGATGATACCACTCTACAAATTCACTTATCCATTTGATATAAGAGGATTGAAAGAGCAGGGGAAATATGCTTTTCAGAATATTTTTGGCATATATTTATTCATATTAACAGTGTCCCACAGGCAAATGTGGCCAAGTCTAAAAGGTTTGTTGTACATTTTAAAGTTAAACTTAATTCAAGTACTTTCATGCCCTTAGGGTGGGAAGCCAATATTCTGAATCCAAGCTCTGGTTCAAGGGAAAAGAGATGGAAAATGTCCAATAAAGAACTTGAATATACTTAGTAAGGGTGGTAAAAACCACATGAATATTAATTGTGCCAATTCAAACCTTGGCCCGTCAATAAAACAAAAATATTTTCAAGCTTTAGGAGAAAATAAAGTTGGCTGCTTGCTCTTCCTGAGCTATTTTTCATCTCACTGCTCTCCACATTTCTTACTGTTGGCTCTTAGTTCTGCAAGATTATAAAAAGAGAAACTGCATTTTCAAGACTTTCACAGCAAGAAAAATCAGAAACCTACAACAAAGATACTCAGTAGGAAGAGCTGTCCTCCTCAAGTGCTCTGTGGGGCCTGGCTTTGTCATTTCCTTCCACACCCTCCAACCAGGCCTGGAAAGGGAATTTTGAGTCCTGAATCTTTAGCCAGATGGAGAAGTCTTTTCTCAATCTTGTCAGTTTTGCTTCCCACTTAATGCTTTTCCTTCCTTTCCTTCTTAAATTTCCCTTTGTACCTTCAAAAGTAATTTATTTATAAAACTATTAATTAACCTCCTTTGCAATGCTATATGTTGAACTACCAGAGAAAGACAGGGGTTGTGGAAGGGAGTTGCTGGTGAATTATGTATGAAAATCTTTCAAAAGGTAGGATGGCACCTGCAGAGTTCTGGCTCTTCTTATTTAGATGGAACGCTAATTAGGTTTTTGGTTTTTTTTGTTTTGGGGGGGGGGGTTGTCAGACTTCTAAACAATTTTGTCTAAGAATTGTCTTTCCAGTGTAAGAAAAACCTAAATTAGTTCTTTTTCATGTTATTACTTTCATTCTCAAAGGGAGAAATGGTCACTGTTTCTCTTATACTCTATTTTCAAAATATGTCAATGTGTCTCACTATGAAAAATTTTACACACAAAATCTGAACCAAGAAAACATCTTAAAGCACAATTATTCACAATCCAAAAGGATTATTCTCTTCAAGAAAGATTCATTATTGGTTTAAGCACAGAAATAAGATTTTTCAAAATGATTAAAATTATCTCACTATATTCTAAGATTTATGCATAAGTGCTCAGAGCTTCACATTTTAAACATTTTAAAGTGTGAAACAAATGCTTTCTTCTCTAAGTAGATAGATTATAAAGAGCACTATTAGTCTTCTCCCCATTATAGTGTCTACCACTGTTACTAATTGATATTTCATAGACACCTTGTCCTGTTTAAAATACATATTTCAAATAAATTTCTTTAGTCATTGGCTAATTTTTTATTGAGCCACACATACAACTAAATACTAAACATCCATAAAGTTTCAAAACTTTTCTCCTGTTTAGTCAATGAATAATTCAACTTTATACCCTTCCTCCTGTGCTCCAGGCAACATAGGATCTGGTTATTCATTTATTTAGAACTCAAACTTTAGTCATTACCCTTGATAGTATCTTCAGTACTTGGTAGAAAGATAGTATCTTCATGGCACGGTAGAAAGTTCTGCCATGAATACAATTGCACATGAAAGTTTAATATACAATAAAGTCAGCATCTCAAATTCATAGGGGAAACATGGACCTTACGTAAATTGTGTTGAGATAACTAAATAGATAGCTATATTTGCAAACAAATGTAATAGATTTATTTCTCACACCATAAAATAGGATAAAAAAGGGTGGCAACTGTGGCTCAAGGAGTAGGGTGCTGGCCCCATATACCAGGGGTGGCAGGTTCAAACCCAGCCCTGACCAAAACTGCAAAAAAAAAAAAAAAAAAAAATCTTAAAATAGGATAAATTCCAAATGCACCAGAAATTTAATGAAATGAAATCATACAAAAACTAGATGAAACATGTAAATGGCTGTATTATGTAATATTGAGAAAAATTTTCCTAAAATTCAGAAGCAAAAAGAGAAATGACTAATAAAAGAGATGATGTAAAAAAAAATAATAAAATATTAATAAAAAAACTTTTGCCTGTGAAAAGCATCACAAGTAAAAAGGGACAAGTAACAAAGTGGAGAAAATACATGTAATGCCTATATCACAAAGGACAAACATTCTTAATATAAAATGAGTTTTTAAAATTTGAGAAGAAAAGACCAATGACACTCTATTGTCAAATTGCTAATAATAACAGAGGTATAATTTTAAACCTCACTGAGATACCAGTTCTCATTTACAAATTGAAAAACATCCAAAAGTTTAACCATATTGACAGCTGGCAGGGCAGGGGGAAGAAGCTCTTTTGCTCTGCTGGGGCATAGGAGGAAAGCAAAATTGCATCTCTTTTTTAGAGGAAAATGTGCTGATACCTTGCTAGATATTTACATTGAAACTCCATTTCTAGTAATCTATTTCAAAGATACACTGGTAAAAAATATAAGATGCAAACATAGGGCCATATTAATAATAAAAGACTTGGAAACAACCTAATGTCCATAACGGGGATGGATTGAATGAATGAAGATACAGCCACACAATGTAGAACAAAGCAGCTATAAAAAAAAAAAAAAAAATGAGAATTATCTCTATACTACCATGGAGTGATCTTCACATAAATTATTATAATTTTAAAACTAATGAAAGGCTTAATATAAATAGATATTTTTATTAGTCACCTATGAGGAAAGAAGGAACTATATAGAAGGATGGGGTTAAAGCAATACTTCTTTGAAGGATGTTAAGCAACCAACTAATGTTTTTGAAGACTGAGTCATAAAAGAGAAGAATTAAGCCTCTATCAAGCCTTGCCTGTCCAAATTATACCAAGATAACTAAACAGTTGATGAGGCTAATATATAAATATTGAATGATAGAATTTAAATGTCATCAATTTATACTCCTTAACAAATGAATAGATCTTGGCAATGATAATTAGTATCTGCTAACTATAAAAAGAAAACAATTTAGCATTGTTTTCTTCACAACACCACCTAAACTATGTTTTGCAAGGAAGGAAGGAGGGAGAGATAGAGAGGGAAGGAAAGAAAAGAGAGGAAAGAAGAAAGGAAGAAAGGAAAGAAAGAAAGAAAAGAAAAGAAGAAAGAAAGAAAAGGAGGAAAGGAAAAAAGGAGGGTGGTAGGGAAAGAGAAAGAAAGAAATGAGAACTGGATATAATTAAGCCTCAATATATAACTGAATTTATCTGAAACACAAGAATAATGGAACATCTTAAAGAGTTCATCAGTGGTGCAATCAACAAAATCCAGACTATGGATAATCCTATGGGATGAACTACCAGTCTTTTCAACAAATACAGTATAAGAAAATGAGGATGAAGAGGGAAATTATAGATTGAATGAAACTAGAGACATATCAATCAACTATAATGTATGTCAGGGAGGTGGAGCAAGATGGCAGACCGGAAGGATTGCTCAAGTGAGCTGTCCTAGTATGACTGGGGAAAAAGAGAGAACCCAGCCATACCTGGCACAAAGACCTAACCTGGAGTCATAGCTCAGGAAGCACAGCAAGATGGTGTGAGCTGCATGCAGCATGTGATCCAGAGCAGTAGAAATCTGACTCCTTACGCAAATTATTACAAGCCATCAGGACTGGCCAGTCTGATCTCTTGAACAGACTGATGTCCAGAACTGAGATTGAAGAAACAATAAAAAATCTCCCAACAATAAAAAAAAAAAAAAAAATGCCCTGATCCAGATAGCTTCAGACAAAAATTTTATCAACTATTTACAGAAGAGCTTATACCCACACTGCAGAAATAATTCCAAAAAATTCAGGAAGAAGGAATCTTCACCAAAACAGTATATGAAGCAAACATCACCCTGATACTAAAACCAAGAAAAGACCCAACTAAAAAGGAGAACTTCAGACCAATAACACTAATGAATATAGACGCAAAAATTCTCAATAAAATCCTAGCCAATAGGTTACAGCTACACATTAAAAAAAATCATTCATCAGGATCAAGTAGGTTGCATCCCAGGGATGCAAAGCTGGTTTAGCATATGCAAGTCCATGAACATAACTCACCATATCAACAGAAGCAAAAACAAAGATGATATGATCTTCTCAATAGATGCTGAAAGAGCATTCAATAAAATTCACCATCCTTTTCTAATTAGAACACTTAAGAATATAGGCATAGGTGGCACATTTCTCAGACTGATCAAAGCCACCTATTACAAACCTACAACTAATATTACACTGAATGGAGTAAAACTCAAAGCTTTTCCACTTAGAACTGGAACCAGACAAGGTTGTCCTCTATCACCACTACTACTCAACATAGTGCTGGAAGTTCTAGAGAAGGAAATAAGGGGCATCCAAATGGGGGCAGAAGAGGTCAAACTCTCCCTCTTCACTGATGATATGAACTTATATTTAGAGAACCCCAAAGACTCAACAACAAGACTCCTAGGAATCATCAAAAAATACAGTAATGTCTCAGGATAGACAAAAATCAATGTCCGCAAATCAGTAGCCTTTGTATATGCCAATAGCAGCCAATAACCAAAGACACAATTCTTTTCACAGTAGTTTCAAAAAAAAAAAAAAAAAGAAATGAAATGCCTAGAAATATACCTAACAAAAGAGGTGAAGGACCCCTACAAAAAAAATTATGAAATCATAAGAAAAGAAATAGCAGAAGATATTAACAAATGGAAGAACATACCATGCTCATGATGGGAAAGAATCAATATTGTTAAAATGTCTATACTTCCCAAAGCAATCTACAGATTTGATGCAATTCTCATCAGAATACCATCAGCATACTTTCAAGATTTGGAAAATAAAATAAAAGATTTGGAAAAAATAATTCTTCTTTTTGCATGGAACTACAAAAAACACTGTATAGCCAAGGCAATTCTTAGTAACAACAACAAAAAAAAAAACCTGTGGTTAACACCCTACCAGATTTTAGGCTATACTATAAGGTCACAATAATCAAAATAGCATGGTATTTGCACAAAAATAGACATTGACATTAGGAACTAAAAAAAAAAACCATGAAATGGAACTAACATCTTATAGTCACCTGATATTTGATAAACCAAAGAAGAACATACACTGGGGAAAAGAATCCCTGTTCAATAAATGATGCTGGGAGAACTGGATAACCACATATAAAAGACTAAAACTGGACCCACACCCTTCAACTAACAAAAATTTATTCAAGATGGATAGAAGATTTAAATCTGAGGCATAAAACAATAAAAATCCTTTATGGGGAAAACACTTGACAATATCAACCTGAGGAAAGATTTGATGAAGAAGACTTCCATGGCAATTGCAACAACAAAAATAAACAAATAGGACTTAATTAAACTAAAAAGCTTCTGTACAGCTAAGGAAACTACAAACAAAGCAAACAGACAGCCATCAGAATGGGAAAAGATATTTGCACTTATGAATTGGACGAAAACTTTATAAACTAGGATCTATAGAGAACTCAAATTAATCAATGAAAAAATACCAAAATATGCCATATATCACTGGGCAAGAGATATAAATAAAACCTTCTCTAAAGAAGACAGATGAATGGCTAATAAACATTTGAAAAATGCTCATCATCCCTAATTATCAGAGAAATGTAAATCAAAACTACCCTGAGATATTACCTAACCCCAGTGAGAATGGTCCACATCACAAAGTCTCAAAGCTGCAGATGCTAGTGTGGTTGTAAAAAGAAGGGAACACTTTTACTCTGCTGGTGGGACTATAAACTATTGTAACCTTTTTGGAAGGAAATATGGAGAATCCTCAAATAATTCAAATTAGACCTCTCATCTGATTCTGCAATCCCATTACTGGGCATCTACCCATAAGGAAAAAAATCCTTTTACCATAAGTACATTTGCACTAGACTGTTTATCATAGCTTAATTTACACTCACCAAATTGTGGAAACAACCTAAATGCCTACCAACCCAGGAATGGATTAACAAGCTGTTGTATATGTCTACCATGGAATACTATTCAGCCATTTGAAAAGGTGGAGGTTTTACACTTTTGTATTAACCTGGAATGAGGTGGAATACATTCTTAGTAAAGCATCACAAGAATGGAGAAGCAAGAATCCAATGCTCTCAATTCTAATATGAAGGCAGTAGATGATCTAATACAGGAGAGCAAGGGGGAGAGGGGGATGGGCAAGTAGTGAGGGGGGAGGAGGGCACATCTCTTGGGGGCAGGACAGAATTATAAGAGGGACTTTAACAAATGCAATCAGTACAACGTAATTCTTTGCTCCTTCAATGAATCCCAAACAATAAAATAATAATAATGTATGTCCTAATTTTTTTAATTATATTTATTTTAAAATCTAAAACAATTGGAGAAATTTAAAAATAGACTAGATATTTGATTATACTGACAAATTACTGTATGTATCTTTGCTGGGGAGGTATAGATGAAACAAACTGGGCCATTTGTTGACAACTACTAAAGCTAGGAGATAAATGCATAGGGGCCCACATTATTTTCTATAATTTTTCTATGTTTGAAATTTTCCATAATAAAAATCTAGAAATATATGTTTTTAAAAACAATATATAGAAGTTTACAGTGCTCAAAATAGGATACCATATCTCAGTTAATATATAGTATAAACATTTTTTTCTGTCATGCAAGGTTATCGCAAATGTTTTAAGTATACTTTCAGTTTTCCAGCAGAGCAAACAAATTGTTTGAAGAAACTGGCCTAGGTTGATTTTTAAAGAAGAAAGTGAGTTAATGAGAAGCTGATTTAGGGAGGTAGATTGAAAGAGAGGGATCAATTGAAAGGAAGCTTTTAGATAGTGTTTGGTTCTTCCCAATGTACAATAAATCTTTATAAAGAGAAATAGAACAGGGCACTGAGCCAGCCTGGAGCCAGGATTGGGGCCTGAAGGCTACAATGAGATGAGGCAGGTGTCTGAGTCCTGAGTCAGCAAAGAAGCTCAAGAATGACTTGAGCTCTCAGCTGAAGACTTCAGAGAGAACCTAGATTCGGGCCAGGAAAATCAACTTCTCTTTTTCAGTCCATAGGACAGAATAAGGACTCAAAGTAAATGCCAAAGTCAAGGAAGTTTAGCTAAGACTTAACAGAGATCCAGGGAAACAGTCTCAAATAGAATTTAAATCCTCATTTGGCTTTACTGGCTGTCAGTCACACGATGAATTGATCTGGTGTCCTTGGTGCATGTTGTCCTGCCCTAAGTTGTGGGGCAGTTGGGCAGCAAAAAACAACACTCAAGAGCAGGATGATGCAATGCTAATCCAGTCATCCACTCAACAAGTCTTTATTGCCTTTCATATGCCACACAGCATGCTAGATGGTGGGAAATTTATTACAAAGGAAAGAGCTGTGGGGCCTTTAGATGCCCCACTCCCGCTCACTCTGCCAAGAATTACCCACCAGAATTACTTCCACATAAAACAAGAAAAATATGATCATATCATTTCTGTGTCTCTGAAATCTCCTTTTGGCACCCTGTTGCCTTTGGATCAACATCTAAACTTCCTAACATAGAATACCAGCTCCTTGACCACATGCAACTCAGTCTCCTCATACCACTCTCTCTCAACCTGAGGCCTGCGCTAGAGCCAGCCAGCTTCTCCCTCCCCATGCCTCTGGCCTCTGTGTGTGCCTAGAACGTCTTTTCTCCTTCTCCATCCACCTTCCTAACCTGCCAACACAAGGTTAATTATTGTCTTCTCTGGGACTCTCTCCACAGAGCTAGGTTAAGGCTCCCACTGGATTATGCTATCAGCATTTATCACGCTTTACTGTTATTGCAAATGTAGCTTCTACGTTTTGTTTTTCTCCTCCTCTCTAATATGGTGTTCACCATTGAGCTTCGTAATTGTCTCTTTGCCAGTTTAGTCTGTTACCAGAATCTAGAGCCCAGAGTCATTCATGTCTGCATTTTTTAGCCCTCCAAGTTACTTGGCAAATCGCAAGTAATTCACTTACGATGTTGAGTTGTGGGAGAGTCTTGGGGGAAAAAAATGAAGTAAATGGTAGCTAGCTCGTTAAATTGGTGGTTTGATTTGCAATTCCAATTTGAAAACTCCAAAAATTCTAAATATAGTAGGACCGCCACAGCTGACCACCTCCCTACATTAACCACCTCCTTAAACTGACCTAATTTTCATAGACCAAACATGAATGTATGTATCAGTACAGTAGGCCTAGTTCCTTATGTTGACCACCTCTGTATATTGACCAGTTTGTTACAGAGGTTCTGCTATATACTTAAACTCAAAATGATTATAACTTGAATTTAGTTTCACCCCAAAACAAAGGTAGGTGGGAAGGAGGATGAGGTGAGGAAAAGTGGAGAGCAATGGAGAGCAGCTTTGGTAGCAGCTTTGGAAGCCATCTCCATGGCTTCCTCTTCTCCCTTTGACCCTCACGCCCCTCACCCTATGGACACAGTCCCCAACTCCACCCCAACTAGGTACACGGTTCAACTGCCAACTTTATGGTTATATTGATTTGAAAACGTGTACAGAAATGGACAAAGACAAAAAGAAAACACAAAAGTGAATTTGCTATGTTAGACTGATACAATTATAAGGTTTTAATGCTCACCATTTTTAATCACCTCATCCTCCTCCCCACCTACCTTTGTTTTTGGGTGAATCTAAATTCAAGTTATAATTATTTTGAATTTAAGTATATAGCAGAACCTCTGTAAGAAACTGGTCAATATACGGAGGTGGTCAATGTAAGGAACTAGACCTACTATTCTGATAACATGTATGTGGTGTAAATCAAAACCACTCTGAGATATTGCCTAACTGCAGTGAGATTACCCACACCACAAAGTCCTAAATCTGCAGATGCTGTCATAGCTATAGAGAGAAGGGAACACTTCCGTACTACTGGTGAGACTGCAAACTAATACAACCTTTGTAGAAAGAAATATAGAGAGTTCTTAAAGAACTAAAAGTCAGCCTTCTATTTGATCCCACAATTCCATTACTAGCTATCTACCCAGAAGAATAAAAATCATTTACCATAAAGACATTTGCACCAAAATGTTTATTGTAGCTCAATTCACAATTGCCAACTCGTGGAAACAACCCAATTGCCCATCACCCATGAATGGATTAACAAACTGCAGTATATTTATACCATGGAATACTATTCAGCCATAAGAAAAGATGGAGACTTTACATTTTTTATGTTTACCTGATGAAACTGAAACACATTCTTCTTAGTAAAGTATCTCAAGAATAGAAAAAACATATATCAAATGTACTCGATACTAACATGAGACCAATATACAAACAACTACACACCCACATGAATGATAAAATACAAATGTATCAAGGGGTAAGGCAGAGGAGAGAGAAGGGAGGGGAGGAGGGAGAGCACTGGGCGGGATTCACCTAATGTGCACCATGTTCAGGTGCCCAGCATGCCCCTGGGCCAAGGGCTCAGCTATGACTTGGACTTTACCTTAGAAGTGAAAACAATGTAACCTAAAAATTTGTACCCTCATATTAATTTGAGATAAAGCTAAAGAATTACAAAGGTATTTTTTATTTACTTTAATGTTGTGATCACAGTGCTTTTTGACTTGACAATAGATTTTTTTTTTTTTTTTTTTTGAGACAGACTCTTACTCTGCTACCCAGGCTAGAGTGCCCTGGCATCAGCAAAGCTCACAGTAACCTCAAATTCCTGGGTTCAAGCAATTCTCCTGCTCAGCTCCCTGAGTAGCTGGGACTACAGGCACCCCACCACCACCACAACCCCCTGATAATTTCTTATTTTTAGTAAAATCGAGGTCTTGCTCTTACTCAGGCTAGTCTTGAACTTTGACCTCAAGCAATCCTCCCTCTTTGGCTTCCCAGAGTGCTAGTATTACAGGCATGAGCTCTTGGCAACAGTAGATACTTTTTTTTTTTTCTGTACCTTGCTTTTTTATTATTATTATTATTATTTATTGTTAAATCATAGCTGTGTACATTAGTGCAATCGCCTGTATCCATTCTAAGTTCTTAGCTGAGGGCGGATGGATCACCTGAGTTCAGGAGTTCTATACCAGCCTGCGCAAAGCGAGACCCTGTCTCTACGAAAAATAGAAAAACTAGCCAGGCTTTGTGGCAGGTGCCTATAGTCTCAGCTACTCGGGAGGCTGAGACAGAGGATTGCTTGAGCCCAAGAGTTTCAGGTTGCTATGAGCTAAGAGGTCATGGCACTTTACTGAGACTCTGTCTCAAAAAAAAAAAAAAGTTCTTAGCTGAAAATGGCAAAGCTGCTTAGCACTAGGTTTAAGCAATTGATAAATGATTTTAGGAGTTGTTTCTCCCAGAATGTCACTTAAATTGGAACAATAAATTCTTCCTTGTAAATTTCATGAAGTAGCATAATACAGGAAAACCGATTTGGGGTAAGCTTTTTTCCAAAACCCCTCATTATCTTTAGGGAAATGCTTTTTTATTTCTTTTCTTTTCTTGTCTGGGTTTTTTTTTTTTTTTTTGGCAGAAAGATAAACAGAAAAAAATATACTTTTTTCCTCAACATCTCTGGCAAAAGGTAGTAAACATATTTCAGTCATAACTTATGGTAAGTTAATTATTTAAATAATATAAAAATGAAAATTTTTCTTCTAAGGGAAATGACTTTGTAATGTTTTGACTTAACTATTCATTTGATCCCCTTTGTAAGGAAAACATATGAAGTCACAGCTGGACACAATAGCAAAACAATAGCAAAAAAGTATAAATAACTTGCACTGTTGTTCAAACCTACAGTAATTCTTCCCTAGGAAATCCTCTGACTTAAAAAAAAAAAAAAATTCTATTAAATCCTATTAATTTTTCAGCTCCTTGATGCAATTCTTCATTAAAAAAGAATTATTGGCGGCACCCGTAGCTTAATGGGTAGGGCACCAGCCACATACACCGAGGCTGGAGGGTTCAAACCCAGCCTGGGCCTGCTAAAACAAAGACAACTACAGCAAAAAAATAGCTGGGTATTGTGGCAGGTGCCTGTAGTTCCAGCTACTCAGGAGGCTAAGGCAAGAGAATCACTTAAGCCCAAGAGTTGGAGGTTACTGCGAGCTATGATGCTATAGCACCCTACCCAGGGCAAAAGCTTGAGACTCTGTCTCAAAAAAAAAAAAAAAAAAAATGCAATTTATTATACATTAAAACAAATGTGCATATTTAAAAGTTCAACCCCATCTTCAAGGTTCCCTAAAGATTCATTCTTTTATTTGACATTAACTTGACTATTGTAAGTAAATATTTCAACCATTTTAAATATCCTCTATAAAGAAGCCCCTAAAGAGTCTTATCTTAGCACCAAATGCAAACCAGAGAGCAGCTCCACACCATTTCTTTGCTAAATGTCATCATGCAGATCTCCAATTCACCAACCAAGATTTTGCAAAACACAAATAAACCTAGCACAACTCTATAAAGAGATTCAAAAACATGTTTGGAGCCTGAAAAAGGTGTTTCTGCCCACACGACTGGCCCACCAAATACATCCCATATCTGGGCAAGTGATCAGAGAAGTGCTGAAAAGGAAAAAAATGTCACCACTAACTTCCTCAAATGCCTAGACTTCTGATAGTGAAGAGCTACTTTGAGTTAGGCCACTGCTTCTCAAAGTTTTTCATCCAATCTCCAGGATGTCTAGAGACCTAAGTAAGCTGCCAAAAGTAAAAATGTCTTGTTTTCTTTATACCCTCATATTAATTTGAAATTTTAGAAAAACTCCAAGCATATGAGAAAAATAATAAATTTTACTTTTTCAAAATTTAAAAACTAAAAATCTGAGAAAAGTCTTTTCTCATGTTTTAAAGATATGAGGAATTTTTATTTCTACTATAATATATATCTCTATTTGTTTTAATATGAAAATTATGTAGATTATTTTTCACCAAAAAAAGATCGTCAGGTAGATTTGAAGCTCCAGCAAAATTTTCTGTACTTATCATATTAATTTTTCCCTAAGTATAGGCCAGATTGGAAAACCAGAAATTAAAGTATTAAAGACCCCAGTGAGATTAAAATGGAAATAGTTTCCTCCTAAGGGATGCTTATTTTAGGTTGATCTTTATCAGCTCTTAACAGCATTACATGAACTGCTTTATCAGAAGCACTAACTGGCTGGTCTTTGAACAGGGCCAGCCTAAGGGATGAAACCCAGAGCAAGTTCATACAGCACGGGTGCAGCAGGGAAGGCAGGTGAGGAGGCTGACCCTTATAGATGAAAGGGCAAAGGAGAATGCTAAGAGCATTCTCCCTAAGAGTGTGAGGGAATAGACAAGAAAAGAAAGGTTTCTGCAGGAGGAATGGAGGACCCAGAAGTAAGCTTTTCCATATCTTATGTTTACCAAGAGCACCCCCCATATCAGCAGGAATGAAAACATAAACATCTGTTCCAGCACAATCTCTGCAGGGAATGGGAAAGTGGCTGATACAGGCTTCTTCTAATGGTTCTCCAGAGCCCATGAAACAAGACATAAAAAATAAACCAAACTCCTTCTCAGACACATTCACGTCTTCTCTTCCGTTCCCGCCAAATAGAGATTTGCTGAGTAGCTCATTTCCTAGGCAGCAAATAGGCAATTTGTCAAGTAATAATAATGAAGGCAGAGTTAAAGATACAAACTGTACAAATGACAATTTTTTTTATTTACAAAATAGAACAAAGAAATGCAAAGTAGAGTCGCCTATGTCAAACAATTCGTAATTTCCTAAGCAAAGGTAAACTGGGACTCCAGAAAAGCACACCAGTCAATTACAGACTGACTAGCCAAAAAAAAAAAAAAAAAAAAGAGGAAGTTATCTGGAATATAGGTTACCCCACGCCTCTCAAATACCTCAGATACACACTTTCAAAAGTGCCATGAGGACCAAATAAACAAGAGAGCAATATTTAAAAACCCAAGACTTCCTAGGATTTATCAAACAGCATGCTAACTTGTCCAGAAGGCACAGGTCCTTTATCCTTCCAGATATAGAAGGAAAGAGGAATCTGTACGCTGCTCACTCTCGCTAGCTCCCCAAGTGTTCTCCACATGCAACACAAAGTTCTTCTAGAAGGTAAAATATTTCTTGGTGCTAGGAATAGCAACATGGTCTGCATTCTGTCTTTTCAAAATTGAACCATAATCTCCTTGAAAGCAAGGGTCGTTCTATTTACTTCTTTGTATTACTGATGCTCAGAGATTTGTAAAGAAGAATCCAAAAATTCCCAATGGGTTTTGCAACAATGCACAGGATGCCTCAGATGGTATCACAAAAATCCTTTAAAAAATTCAATTTAAAAATTAATAAATACAATTAGCTCCACGTGGGTATCAAAAATAATTGCCTGCCACACAGTACTACCAATAAACAACTATACCCCGATCTGAAAAAGAGAAGCACAATTAAATTCAAGTGGTGTGGGGGGAAAGAGACAAAAGGAGATGGAAGGAGGGAGGGGGATTGGTAAGCTCTCGCCTAATGTGCACATTGCAAGGGTGTACAGCACACCCCCTGGCTAGAGGGCTCACCTATGCAACTTGAACTCTACCTAACAACGCAAACAATGTAACCTAATCATTTATGCCCTCATATTAACCTGAAATAAAATGAAAACTAAAATAAGCATGAAAGTGATTCTCCTGCCTCCACCTCCCAAGTGGCTGGGACTACAGGCACCCGCCACAACACCTGGCTATTTTTGTTTTGGTTGCAGTTGTCATTGTTGTTTGGTGGGCCCAGGCTGGATTCGAACCCGCCAACTCAGGTGTATGTGGCTGGCACCTTGCGTCAAACAATTGGCTTTGGAAACAGAGAAGCCAGTTGAGCCATAGGCGCCAAGCCCACCAAGTGTTTTATAAACTATAAAATGGGAATAGTAATAATACCTAACCTGCACGGCTATGGTAGAGGTTAAGTGAGATAATACTGTGGCATGAAGTACTGAGAACGTTTCTGATGATAGAAGGCACTCTCAGCCACGTGTGAGTGTGCACAGTGGACGCGTGGGAAGACCTAGCAGGGGGCTCATAATCTCCCACGTAAACTCACAGGAGGATGATTAGGGCAGTGAGCTTCAACCATAGGGTATGTGTTACACTTGCCTGTGGTCAGGATCACAGACCGTAAATACTGGTTTGCTACACCTCACTTAGGAACACCAGAAAAATGGACACTATGGTCCTGGAAGACTCATATCTGTGTTTCAGCGCAGGACTAGTCTAACTAGCCCAGCCCCACCTGACCAGGCTTCTGTGTTCTGCAAATTTAATTCAACTCTAGGACTCTTTCAGGCCATTCCCTGAATTTGGCATGTCCTAGTTCAGCAAGGATCAACCTTCTAATCCCCATCACCCTCCAGTATAGAAACTATTCTGATGCTAGTGAAGATATAGAAAAGGGAGGAAAAAAAAAATAATAATAAGCATGAAAGTAATGCCTATCTCATGCAGTTGTTTCAAGAATTAAATGAGATAATTCTTGCAAAGCTTTTATTTTATTTTATTTTATTTATTTATTTATTTATTTATTTATTTTGAAACAGAGTCTCACTATGTCGCCCTCAGTAGAGTGCTATGGCATCACAGCTCACAGCAACCTCTAACTCTTGGGCTTAAGCAATTCTCTTGCCTCAGCCACCCAAGCACCTGAGACTTGCAAAGCTTTTAAAGGAGTATTCAATAAACACAAAATAAAGGGGGGAAAGGATGCAAAATGTCACAAAATGAAAATAAAACAAACTAGTCTGTATGGGGATATTCTTTAAAAAAAAAAAAAAAAAAAAAAAAGGCTGAGACCCACCACAGCGGCCTTTGCTCACTTATCAGTAGAGAAAGCTACAGCCTGCATAGTGTCTCCCTTCACACCTCCTTCCCTTCCCCTCAGAAGGATGTTGCAAAAACTGCAAAACTGCTCCTGGGCTGTCCTGGGCCCAGCTGGGCTAATTTTCCCAAGAGAGAGAGACCATCTTCCTTTCCTCTATGTACACACACTACATGAACACACTTTTTCCTCTTTATTTCATTCTTACCCAGTTATCTGAGAGAAAAGCAATGCTGTGCTATAGTGGATTTCAGGACTGAAGACCATCTGCTACCACACTTGGAGGCATATTTGTGCCCATGGTTCTGGTGACACTGCTTCTCCAGGACTTGCTCTCAGCTAAGAGTCCCTTGCTCAAGATCATGCCCCCTCCCGGGGGCCCATATGCAAGCACTAGGCATGAGGAGACATCAGTCTTGGCCTCTGGTCTCAAGCCTAGAAAATTCTGAAGGGCCACACCCACTCCACGACTGCCCAGCTGGGTCCTTTGTCATGGACCCTCTTCTCCTTCTCTCCATGGGAATTGATCCAGAGTGGCCTCCCCAAAAAAGCCTCCAGCTCAGAGTCTGAATTCCTGGAAGCTGACCCCTCCCTCTTGCCCCCTGCATTCTTTCTTTGTGATGAAAAATGAATCTTATGGTGGCTGATTGGTGCTAGTCAACTATGGGTGTCAAAGTCGAGTTTTAAAGCAAAATTATTTCTTAACATCTAAAGCCACCAAATGTCCTGAGAATTATCCCCTCAATAATTTCCACAAGTCTCTGACTTTCTTCTCATCCTTCTTTAATTAAAAGTGCCATCGTCAAAGCTATGCCATATAAAAAAACTCTTTTTATTAATCTGACTATGTTCGGTTATAATTAATGGATTTACAAACACAGCCTGCATATCTAAACTATAGCATTTGACGTCTCTGCTGTTTTTCATTGCAAAGGTACTTTATTTCATTTAGGTTTGAATATAAATAGATTTTTATGGGCTGGCCTTTTGTTTCTTTTCTTTTATTACTTTTTGTAAAAAAATTACTTTCAAGTTCAAAACAACTGACTTTGAAATAAACTGTTGGAACCCAACCCGCCTGTAAGTGGGAGTTCAAGATTGCGTCAAATAATTGGCTTTGGAAACAGAGAAGCCGCCACTATTTCAGAGGCTTGAAATAAGGCTTCAGGCTTCCCCCTGTGGCAGCTGCCCAGTAGCTTCACTGCGTAATGGCAGAAGGGTCCCAGCTGGACTGTTGCAATTTGATTTCCCTGAATCTTGATCACTGCCTGTGCCACGCCTTCATCACTATCTGAACCGTCTGGCCACTCACAGGGCAATCAGGACAATGAGGTCACATGTACAATGGCAGCTGACAGCCGTTCTTCCCTGCTAATCAGGGCGTGTGAGGACACCAAATGTCCCAATCCAAAAGCTTCTCCCTGCTCCTTTTATTGGAGGTAAACTAGGGCTGAACATTTCATTAGGTCTTTGAGTGATTTTTAAATTTTGAACAGTAGTACTTTCCGAAAGGCTGGAATTATAAATTAACAAGCCCAGAGCTTACCATTCGTATGAGAACAAAGACTAAAAATAATAAATGTGGATCAGAGCCATGCCAGCCAAACGGAACGGGGATGAAGAAACTAGCACATTCCAATGCTGACCAAGGGAGGGTGAAGTCTCAGTTATTAACTGATAAAGAAGTGGGTTGAATGGGGAAGTTAATCTACATTCTTCAAATTATTTAAGAGTATTAACAGCAGAACCAAAGCAGCCAAAGGAATCAGTAAATGAAATGAATCCCTAGTCAGCTGCTACTGAAGCCTCGGGAGAGTCGTCTGAGAGTCCACCTCAGACCAGAGGTGGACAACCCAGAGTGGCACCACAGGACCTGGGAGGCCTGAGCCAGCCCATTTCTGGCAAGAGCTGGAACTGGGAGGGGACTGCTCTGTGCTAACAGGCCCTCTCCAGTAGAAGGGAGGCCCGCACACATCTGAACCTCCTACCTGAAGCCAGGGGACAAGGAGATGACCCACAGTGTTTCCTGGCACAGGGAACAAAGTTATATTTCAAAGTAGAATGCAGGAAAGGTTAGAGTGAAGGCATTTCAGAGCAGACGGTGCTCCATTGCGGCCTGTATTCATACTGATTACTTTTATATGGGGGTCACAGATGGACATAGGACAGAGTTTCTCAATCTTTTCTTCATTATCCCTCCCCTAAGAAAAAACATTAATTTAAATTCTCCTCCCTAATGAGAAAAATAAATTCTTAAGAATAAGATTTTGTTGAGTAGGTTTGAGTTTTGAAGGCTCCAAATTTTTGCATCTAAGACTTGTTTGCCTAAGAACCATTCCCATCTCCTCGGAGGATATTAATAATGATTTTCCTAAATTGATGTGGCCTAAGAACAAAGGTACATGTAATATTTTTATGTTGGTTTTAATAAAATTTAGTGAATTTAATTGCTTTATAATACAAGATAAAGAAAATACTGAACACCTCTGGAATACTACACAAAAATCATTGGCTATGTGCTATTTTGATTTGTCACCATAGTTTTAAAAGTTCTTGTAATGTGGGTTTGCTACTCATTATAAATAGTGTTTATTATTTCTGCTGTTGTACCTACTGAGTTATGTTTCTTTATACACAGTAAGCATGTTCCTTCTTGAGAGACATCTATGAAATGAAGTTTCTAGAGACTTCATACAACCTCTAATGTAAATGTTCTGTGATTTTCTATCTTAATAACACAATCACACGTCAACATAGTGACAAAATTAAACATAAAAAAAATATGTTTCTGCAGAAGTTTGGATAGAGTATAGACTCACACGAAGAAATTTTCAAGCACACAGATATATATAAGATGTTGCCCTTTTTCAGGATTTGTCAATGGGAAAACAAATGAAGGAGGATTGAAAGGTTTGGAAGAGTGCTACTTAGAGTGTGAGCTGTGGGCCGATTCAGGCCCACGAACTATTAGCTGCCATCCACAATGAGTTAAGGAATTCACGTCACAAGGTAAATCAACTGTGTCAAGTACACTGCTTAGATTGCAGGCACTGTTTTTCATGGCAAGACTTCTTCGAGGAAGGAAGCAGTATGTTCACATTTGTTCTGACACAGGTCTCTTTTCTCTTTGTGGGTAAGTGGCCAACTGTTCAGGTGTCAGCTCCTTTGGGGAATACTGGTTTAGAGAAACCAAAGGTTATAGTAGTACCAAAGCTCTTGATTTTGAGATGTCGATGCAATGTTTTGCTTCTCTGTGAATAAGGGAGAATCTCCTCTTTCCCCTTTGTCATGGGTGTCAAGGCGACGCCCCTCTGCTCCCAGTGACCCTCTCTGTAAAACTCTAGCATAGGGTCTCTACGACCTGGGCCAGCGGACAATGTAAAAGCAGGTACCATGAGTTGCTCCACATCTGTACACTCCAACAGTGTGTTGTTATCTTAGTTCAAGCAGTTTTGCCAGACTCTTTTGTCCCTTAGAATGTGACCTTTCCCATCCAAGGGTCCAGGCACACCTGAGAGGCCTGGAGGGCCACAACACGTTCTTCCTGTACACCCATCTCTAGTCATAGCTTTGACTAATGTACTTTAGGAAGCAAGATGCTGACAATATCAGTTTAGCACAACTTTTTCATTGGCCTCTGATTATCTACCCTTGAAGATGTATTTTATAAGGACATTAATGACAAAGCCTACAGCATAGAATCAGTATTCATAGTTTACTAAATAATAGCAATCATAGAGGTATATACAAAACATCACGAATAATGTAATAATTATTCGTAATAATTATCATGAATAATGACGCTGACATTCTCTACCAACTCCTTCTGGGTAGCATGTTAGTAAAACCCACATGTAGCTGAGGAGATGTCTTATGTCCTTTTCAAATTCCCTTCCATTGTGCCCCTGCTGTTTTGCTCTGTGACCCTCTTACCTGCCTTATGAGTTCACACCCAGTTCTGTACAAGACCATTACTTCTATCAGGTCTGACATCTATTTGTTCATTCGTTAGCCGAATATGCTGGAGCACTGCTGTGGACGGAGGAGATACGGACATGAAGCACAAACGGTCTCGTCTAGTTCCTCTTAGGTCAGGCAGTGGGAAGGACTGAAAAGCCAAGGCCTTTGTACTGAGGTTTTTCTTAACTGCAACTTCATTTCATTGTTTTTGGGCTGTGCTCAAGATCACTTTACCATCAAATAGTATTTTAATTGATTTAGGCCAATGTGAAAAAACAAAAGTAGACATGAAATAAAGGATGTCTTCCTGGCCGGGTGTGTTGGCGCATGCTGGTCATCCTAGCACTCTGGGATGATGAGAAAGGAGGATCCCCTGAGCTCAGAGGTTTGAGAAAAGCCTGAACAACAGCGCGACCCCATTTCTACTACAAACAGAAAAATTAGCCAGGCATGGTGGCATGTGCCTGTAGTCCCAGCCACTTCTGAGGCAAGAAGATCACTCGAACCCAAGAATTGGAGGTTCCTGTGAGCTATGACACCACAGCCCAGGGTGACAGAGTGAGACAGTGATTTTTCAACAAATTCCTAAGAAGATAGTGGCCTTTGCTCACCACATTTTGGTGAACATTTGGGGGGATGGGAGCCTTTGGTCCAGGTGCAAAGTTTTTCTCATGTTCCAATGGAGGAATGGTAGAGAAATTGGGGCCCCTTCAATCTCTTATACAACTGCCAAATTCTATATCCTGTACCCTCATAACCTGTAATGCCTTAGAGCTGTGAGTAGCAATTTAATTTCACCAAAACTTCATCTGTCACATCAAATTAATGTGGTTATTTGAGTTTTAGCGGTTTTAGAGTTGTATTCTTTAGTTTGTAACTTCTAGTTTTATGATTAGAAGAGCTATAAGCAACAGAGTTTATATCTAGTTTATGTTTGCACTTATGTAAGTAACGTTGCCATTAAATTAACAATGGCACTGAGGAAAACTGCTCTTCTTGTTCTTATAAGCTTTGGAACCTAATTTTTTACATGAACAGTGTCTGTTTCTAGCCATGGAGCTATCATTCCAGATCGCTCCGATGGAGCTACCCCTGTCTTCAGTGGCTTCATTCATCTTAGAGATGAAAGAAAACCGTCCCTTTTTGTTATCTAGAGGATTGAGGGGTTGCTTCTGGCCTTCTGTGTGCAGGGACTATAATTTCCTTCAAATCTATCAGTGAAAGAAATGGTCAGTTGAGATCTGGCAAACATCTGAAAACAATAAAAAAGAAAAAAAACCTAAATTCAGTCCCTTGCCTTAGAGAATAGAGAAAAGGCTGTTTTCTGATGACATATCTTCTGGAAAATACCATGAGCCTGCTGCAGTCCCCATAGGCCTGGGGAGAAGCTGTTTCTTACAAGATAGATCTAGAAGGTGATGCTGACGTCTAGACCTACCAATCGGTCTCCCTGTCTTTATAAAACACAGATGAGGAAACAGTGTTTTGTTTTACGTGATTCCCAACTGCTTGTCCTCAAACCTGTGCTGGTCCATGGAAAAGTTTTCATCTGTCTTCAACAAAATAACAAAGCTGAGGTCAAAGCAGTATTTGTCCAAGTAAGTTGGTGTAAAGTTTCTAACTGTCCTGTCCCAAGAGGAAGTCTTCTTTGTTCTGAGATGTGACCTTCTTGCTCTTTTGTGGTTGAAAATGTCCTGGGATACATCAGCTACACACATGCTCCAAGGAAGCTTTCCCTCCATATTAGCCATCAGACTTACTCACAAACTCTGGCCTTTCAAATCCACAAAGTAATAGGGAATGATGTTACATGCTAACTTTTTCAATACAATAAATATAATTAAGCACCATTTCTTTTATAAAATTATGTTAAGAGTAGATGATGACACTTTTTAAATTTTTACTTATTTAGACAAATAAGTGCCAACCTTATTTTTTGTTTGTTTTTGCTTTTTGACATTTTACTGGTTCATGAAATTCAGAAGATTAAGAGCCACACTCCAAGAGCTGTGTAAGGCTTTTCATCACATTTATTTTTTTGCATTTTTTGCATTTTTTGGCCAGGGCTGGGTTTGAACCCACCACCTCTGGCATATGGGACTGGTGCCCTACTCCTTTGAGCCAGAGGCCCTGCCCGAGAGCTGTGTAAGGCTTAGAGGTAGAGATAGCTTCACCCCTGGTGAATGAAGGAAAGTTTAGCCCCAAATTGACTTATTTGTAGAAAGAATATTTTGAATTAAAGGCCCTTAGAGATCAGAGGGCCCTTGGAAGGGGATTTCCCTCTATCTGCATAACTAGATGGACCCATCAAAAGCACAATCTCCTTCCCTTCCCTTCCTTGTTATCCCACTATATTGTAGGAAAGAAAAACAAGAATACAACCAAACATGGCCCAAATTATTGTTTAAATATAATGTCTTTCTCTCGAGATTAATTTAATTTGCAAAGAGAATTGTCTTTAAGTCAAGCTATTTCCACCCCACTCTCATCCTCCCTAGCAACTATTTATTGCCTCTAAGCAGAATTACCTTTATTCCTCATCACTCTCTTCCCTTCTAAAAGGAGGGTATAAAAATATCTGGATTCTATTGAGATGTTGGGTGTTTTTCTGTGATGCTTCCTGTGTGTACAGTAAATAACTCTCTTCCTATTATTCATCTACCTTAATTGTGAGTTGATCTTTCACCCAACTATTGAGGGAAAGAGGA
The DNA here is from genome assembly GCA_963574355.1 of Loris lydekkerianus. Taxonomy (NCBI): domain Eukaryota; kingdom Metazoa; phylum Chordata; class Mammalia; order Primates; family Lorisidae; genus Loris; species Loris lydekkerianus. The sequence goes on along the minus strand of CAUYPK010125320.1, from coordinate 28,479 downwards.
AGTTTTGTCCCTGGCCCCCATGCTACACAAGCCTCACGGACCTTATACACACACTTACACACACACACACACACACAAAGCTGATAGCATCTTCCTTCATAGAGCCACTTATGAGTATTAATGAAAAATATGCAAAGTGTTTGAGTACTTAATAAATGCAGGCTATCATTCTTGGTAGCTATCAGCCCTCAGTTTTTATACATTCAATATAAATTCCGTGGTCAAGATGTTTACTTGGAAAGACTCAACATCCTTTCAAATCAAAGATGAAACACAAGACCATACTTCCTAAACTGAATCTGTATTTTTTTCTGGACTAAACCAGACTCTATTTAGACAAGTATCAAAATAAATTAAAGAGAAAGAAATTAATACATGTAATAGTAGGGGGTTCTTGCCTACACAAAATAACTACATTAGTGACACTGATGTTTTTGAACTTAATTTGACATCACTTTAGACAGCAGTCACAACATCCTTTAATGAGAACCTAACTAGTCATATACATGCTGAGACAGAACAATACACTGCATTTTAAAAAAATAAATTTTAACATTAAGGAAAAAAAAAAAAAAGACTTGAGAGGACCAAAGGAAACAGGAACTAGGATACTTGCCCAGAACAACAAGAAACGCTTAAAATCAGATCTATTTGTGTCGTTAAAATTTAATGCACAAAGCTCACTCACTCATATGAATTATTTGAAAACCCTATAAAGATATTGTTGATCAGCAGATAATTTTCACTGGTATTATTTACCTACAGATTTTTTTTAATGACAAATAAGTCTACATATAAGCTAACTTCTTACGAAAATATAGATGTTAATAAATTAAGGAGACGAAATTATAGATGTTAATAAATAATAATAAGGAGATGTTAATAAATTAAGGCTAGTATCCTTCCTTGTTTGAATAATATTCAATGGCTGTTTTTTAGCCATTGGGGAAATAGCTCGATTTTATTCTAAACAGACTCAAACTAAGAAAATAACACAAGACACTTTTTTGTTTACCTGGGGATTTGAGAGCTCTAGAAGTTCGTGTAGGTTTCGTGAGAGAATCAACACTCTTTCTTTCTGTAGCCATGTCAAATTAGTTGCTCCCTAAATCAAAACATAGCATGGTACAAATTGGGGTCTTGATGTGGTGCATTTCTGACATGTTCTTTATGGATACATGATTTTAATTCAGTGAGTGATTCATCTAGGCTTAACAAGTAAGCCGCTTACCTGTTTCCTAACCCCTTCACCGAGCTGTGTTTTCTTTTCCCCTTGCAATTTGCTTGGCTTAGCAGCTGATAAATGAACCCTTGCCAGAACACCATCTGACTATTAAATAATGCCCAGGGTCTATATTAGGTGAAAATTATGGGCCCTGCGCAGCAAAGGCCAGAGGAGTCACAGAAGCCAAGGATAACTTCAAAACAAGGGCATCCGATGGCAGAGCTCTCTGCCCTCCAAGGAACAACGCTCCCAACTTGACCACCTCTAACCTGCACTGTGGTGACATCACATAACTCCCCTCAGGTAGCTGCAGGGAACTTTCCCATCCTGAGTACTCCCTCACTATACATCCTGCAAACATTGATTAATCTAGAAGAACACATCCTTGCCTCATGAGCCTACCTTTATTTACTCTTTGTAGAGAGTCAGGCTAACTTTATATATAACATCTGAATTGAGGAGTTGAGATTGTAATGTCATTTTATTTTTCAATTTGTTGAACAACTTTAGTGACTTGATTTAATGCTTAAAAATCTAGCAAAAGTCTGGCAGGGAAATTGCCTCCCTCAATCCTTTAATTTGCTGAGGTAAAACTCCCCATGTACATGTTCTCAATCACATAATACACATAGTCACTTGCAGTTACACCCTAAGAAATGTGACCTCAATGTATCCAGAGTATCCAGAGGCAATTTTGTACATAGAGAAAGCTGTAAGCTCAAAGCCCAATGGGACTTACAATTTGAAATTCTCAGAAATAAGTTTGAAAATGTAGAATAAGCAAAACCCAAATCAATTCCTTTCTTCATTCCCATGAGATTGGAAGATGGAAGCCAAAGCTTTTTTTTTTTTTTTAAGAGACAGAGTCTCACTTTATCGCCCTCAGTAGAGTGCCATGGCGTCACAGTTCACAGCAACCTCCAACTCCTGGGCTTAGGTGATTCTCTTGCCTCAGTCTCCCAAGTAGCCGGGATTACAGGTGCCCTCCAGAACGCCCAGCTTTTTTTTTGTTGTTGCAGTTTGGCCGGAGCCGGGTTCAAACCCACCACCCTCGGTATATGGGCCGGCGCCCTACCCACTGAGGTACAGGCGCCACCCTCAAATCTTTTTTTTTTATCTTGTAAAATTCCATGGATCAATCCATTTATATGCAGCGGGCAATAATTACCAAGTTACTTCAAACATTATTTATTAAATTACTTTACATTTTTTGCATTTTACATTAATTTGGTAATACTACCAATTAAAATGTTACCTACCAGATTAAGAAATCTATACTTTTAAATGGTTTACATTTTGAAAAAAATCAATACACTGCAAAAATAGAGCTTCTTAATGGCAAACAAAGGTAGATACTAGTAATATAATCCAAATCCCCATTTCCTAAGAATAATCTTAAATCCTGGCTTCTCCATGGAAATTCTTCCCAGCTTCCCGGTCTGAAAGGATCTCTCACTCTTTCAAACTGCCAGGTAACTTAAAACTTGTGTTTATAATTAGTCAAGAACAGTTTAGGAACATGACTGTATTGTTGTCTGAGGTCTTTTCATATCTTGAATGCTGTTTTACTTCTAATAACTTTTTACTTTGTCCCTTCATCTAATAGATAAACACATGTTTCTTGTTCAGAGACTTTGAGTTACAATTCTTTATATCTCTCCTTCATACCATTTCTTCATACAAAAAAAATTATTTTTTACTATACATTTCTGCCAGCGTGCTGGGTACAAGGGGCACAAAAACTCCTTACCGAAGTCTTTCTCTTCACAGGGCTTACATTCTGATAGGGAAAGAAAACACGACCGCTAAGTAAGACAAGATGTCAAAGAATCTCCAGGGAGAACACGCGGAGAATGGCACAGAGGTAAAGGGGCCAGTTCTGTAGAAGGTTGTCTATAAATACTTGTTGTGATAAATTAATATTTTTTCATTAACATGTTATGCATTTGTTTTATTTTGACTTCTACATTTCCTTATTACTATACTACATATAAGATGAACATGTGCAGCAACTTTCACTCATTAATTGCACAAATATTTATTATCTAAAATCTGTCACCCACTGTGCTTCATGTTGGGCACATATGGTCTCTACTCTCATGATGGATATATCTTTGGGAGCTTAGGCAAAACACATATAAGCCAACAAACAACTGTAAATTATGACGGGTACCTTGAAGGACAAAAGGAACAGAAATAAAGAACAGTAAGGAGCGAACTCCTTGATTCAGAGCATCTGAATAGTTTCTCTTTGGGGAAAAGCCAGCCTACAAATAGTAGAGGGGAAAGTATGTGAGACTGGGAAGAGAATATGCAAAAGCCCTGGGGCAAGAAAAGACTAAAGGAAAATTTATACGGCTGGAACACAATGTGTGAGGAGGCAAGTGGTTCTGAGTAAGTGGCTCTAATGGAAAAATATAAACAGTTTCTATATGAGTTTCTAAAACAAGTTTATTCCCAGGGCTGTCTCCTGTATGAACAGGCTGTCCAGTGTTCTGCAGATGATTAAGTGGGAAGAATCTGTCTTAACGTTAACAGTGATATTCTACACCAGCATTCTTGTAATACCAGATGTGGGCCAGTCTGGATGCTGTACTTACATTCCAACTGTGGTTGTGTGCACATGCGTGCGTGCTGTGTGAGCTGTGCTGATGGTTCATTATTGTTTGGAAGCAAGTTTCCTTTTCTGTCTAAAGCATTAAAAGGAACTATGATCATCACTTATTAATTACAGTTGACCCTCAATCCATGGGTTTCCCATTCATAGGTTCAACCAACTACAAATCACAAGTACTTGAGGAAAAATACTGTACCTATGCTGAACATGTACAAACTTTTTCCTTGTCATTATTCCCCAAACAATACAGTATAACAATTTACATAGCATTTACATTGTATTTGGTATTGTACATAACCTATCAACGATATGGTATACGGGAGGTCATTCATAGGTTATATGCAAATGCTACACCATTTTATATTCAGGACCTGAACATCTGTAGCTTTTGGTATCCAAAGGAGGTCCTGGAACTGATCCCCTGAAGATTATGAGAGGCAACTGTGTATCTTCTGTTGGTTAATTTTCTATATTGAGTCTAGGGGTTTCCATCTTTGGTAAAAGGAAGTGAGGATTTGGTGTTCCAAAATGGAGATGTAGAAGCAAGCTGGCTTCACTCCCCACCACGCACACACACCCAAAACAAAACAAAACAAAACAAACACACTGCTAGGACTATCACCACAAATATCCCAGAACCCAAGTATGTTGTTGCTGTTGTTGTTGTTGTTGTTGTTGTTGTTGGTTTTTTTTGCAGTTTTTGGCCGGAGCTGGGATTGAACCCACTACCTCCGGCATATGGGGCCGGTGCCCTACTCCTTTGAGCCACAGGCACCACCCAGAACCTTAAGTATGAAGATGTGACAGTTCCCAGGGCCACAGAGAAGAGAAAAAACTCAGAGCAGACAGTAAGAGAATGGGGCTTCCACATCCCTGCTGCTCCTCCCGCATTCTGCACAGTGCCAGGAACACGTTCCCCCAACTCACTGTTTCTACACTGGAAAGGCCAGTGTGGACAACCAGCTTCCCCACCAGCCTGGCTTCCCTGCAGACCTGTCGCTGCCTTAGCCAGGAGAAGCACCCAGAGTGCCTGAAGGAAGAAATATGTAAGACCTCCGAGGACAGGCAGGGACAAAGCAGGGGAGGTGGGACAAAGTCTGCTCTGTCACTGGCTGGAGGACACTCCAAATCAGGGCTGCTGCTCATCAGTGTCGTGCTGAGGAATGAATATCCTACAGGCCCCAGGCTGGAGCCCCTAGCCAGCCTGCCCACACTGCCCGGATACCCTCTCAGGACCTCCATTCATGGAGGGAGAACACTGATCCCTCACCAGATTCGAAGTGAACCTGACTTCAGATGCCACCTACAGCCAAAAAGCAGACAGTGGCCTAGTAGTAAAGGTAATAGGAAAAGGGGGCGGAGAGACCTAAATAATTTGTCATTATTTTTACTCTTTCAATGACACGCTAGTTGATAATAGAATCACGCACCTTCTTTGGACTATGGCCTCAAGACTGCATTCAGTTTTGAGATCAAAAAATGGAACTCAGATTTATTGAAGAAAGGGAGGACACTCTTTTTCTCTCTTCACTCTTTTATTCTCCTCTTAGAGGCCTGGATCTGGCTGGGCGAGGCCTCATCTGCCAGAGATGAAGTCAGGGTTGAGGAAGCCAGCAGGCGCAGGCAGGGAGCTGGCTGAAAGGCAGGCTCCCACAGGGGTTCTGCGGCCTGAGCTCCCCCTCCACCAGGGTAGCTCAGGGGCTGCATGGCGGCTCCAGCACCAGCTATCAGGACTGGAGAGGACAAGGCAAGCCTCAGTCCTTGGGGAGTCAACACAGGGGAAGATTATCAAGCAAGGACATAACCCCAAAAACAAGGTTTCAGAATTGGGACAGAAGATTGGGCCAGCATAGTCAGAAAAAGGGAAAATTATTCTAAACCCCAAGGTGCTGGGTTTAATTAAGTTCTTTAAATTCTGAACTCATAGTTAGTTGGAATCATCTGATAATTATCATATATTGAAATAGGACCTTCCTGATTGGCAATTAGCTACTTCTTGCAGCCCTCCCTTCCCTCTCCTGCACCCCCAACCGGTGCCCCCTCCCCTTAGTCCATCCACCTGCTGGCGCCCCAGCCCCGCCCCCCAGCTCTGGTTCAATAGCCAACCAGCCCCTTCTCTGGCTTGGCCCACTGCACGTGGAGCCTCAGTCTGGAGCTCTGGCCTCCACTCAGAAATGCTGGCACCTGTGTGTCCTTTGTCACTACCCCACAGTTGTAGCTGCCCATTGACCTTCCCCTGGAGTGGCCCCCTCAGTCCTGTAGTGCAACTGCAGCCTCCACTGTAGGTTACCCATGTCCACCAGTTGTTATGTATATTTAATATCATCTCTGCTGAAATCTCTACTATTTAGGCCAGGATTAATCTAGACACCCACTCACATACACACATACACACACGCAGCTAAACCTACAGTTAAAAGTGACGGGCCAGATGAGGGCAATAATACAATAATATCAGCTGTAGACAGAGAAAAAATGAAATATAGTAGTTGGAATCTCACAAGGTCTGATAGAAGGAAGGATGGGAGGAAGGGAGAGAGGAAAATTACGTGGTTCTCAAACACAGATATTAAATGAGAAAGTTGTTAAAATACTGATGCCCAGATCTCAATACCTAGATTATGTGAATCAAGATCTCTAGAGGTGGAGACCGCGACATCCCTGGCCATAGCAAGCCCCTCCTGGGGTCTCTGTGCATAGGGACCTCTTCTCTAAGGTATTTCTAAAGTAATATCAACCGTGTGGGTTTCCTGAGACCCACCGTCCCCAGATTTTTTGCTGACTGTTCCAGCTGCCAAAAGTTGAGGGGAAACTAGAAAGGAGGAGGACAAAAATGACTACAAAGGCAAGAATTAAAATAGATGACAAATGAATGAATACTGTATTAAGAAAGGGCATAAAACGATCTCTCTATTGGGTCCTGTAAAGTACTGCCTTTAACTCATTTTTACTACTAAACACATTATAGATTTGGAAGGAGAGGTTTTTTTTTTGGGGGGGAGGTTATGGCTTTTTGTTCTTCAAGCTAAAAGAAAAGAAATATCTTCAAAATTTACTTTCCTTGAGTCCATGTGGCTATTTATTATTCAAGATAACATCATACAAAACAAATGAAAAAGAGCTGATTGTGAAAAATTATCTGTGAGAATCTTACTGGGAAGAAAAGTCCCTGTGAAGAAAAATTGTAAAGGGTTTAGTGTTCATGAAGAATCAGCTAAAATAACATTCAGTGCAAAATTTATCGTGAGGTAATAAAAGTTTATGATTTTGTGTACTACTCAAAATGAAAGGGGGAAAAAAACCCAACGTGAAGTCTATCGCCTTTCCTTCCTGTCATGAGAAATCTGCGCTCTGATCTGGGGACTCCCACAGACCCAGTAGGGTCCATGGCCTGCCCTCCTCCCTTCTCCTTCCTGTCCTGTCCATCTACACATCTACACATCTGGATGCCCCCTCAGGTCAAGCAGTGGCCTGGCTAAGCAGCCTGAATCAAGGGATAGTTACCAGAGAGCTAGAACTCATCCAGTAAAGGAATTCAAGATTCAAATTCAGGGGAACCCTGCCCCAAATGCCAAGTCCAAAGGGTTATAGAGCCACAAGTTTGCATTCAGACTTCTATCTGTGGAGACAATAGAAAGTTGGGGAATAAAAGGATTGGAGGGTTCATCTTTAGTCTCAATTTAAAGGTCATTTCTTTAAAAAGCTATACCTAGCCGGGCACCATGGCTCACACCCATAATCCCAGCATTCTGGGAGACTGAGGTGGGTGGATTGCTTAAAGTCAGGGGTTAAAGACCAGCCTGAGCAAAAGCTGGTCTCTACTAAAAATAGAAAAACTAGCCAGGAATTTTGGCTGTCACATGTAGTTCCAGCTACTAGGGAAGCTGAAACAAGAGGATTATTTAAACCCAAGGGTTTGAGATAGCTGTGAACTGCGACGCCACAGCACCCTATCCAGAATGAAAGAGACTCTCTCTCAAAAAAAAAAAAAAGAAAGAAAGAAAATAAATTTAAATTTAAATAAATAAAAAGCTATATCTGACCCACCATGGAGAATTAGGGTTATTTGGCACCTGTTCACTGCACTTCACTTCCTGGCTGAATGAGTGAGTGAGTGTAATGGGGGCCTTCCAGTGAGCCTCCACCCACCAGTGTGCTGCGTTCCCACTGAGATTACTAATCTTTCTTGCAGTCAGTGACCAAGCCAAGTCTCAAGGCCAATTCGCTTTTACAGCATGCATCTCCACTCCAGTTCTAGGCACCTGTTGAACCTTCTCCTCACTCCGTCCCAGGCTGTACTACCCATCCCTCCACCAGCCCCAGGCAGATGACTCTTCTCACATCCCTTTGCTCTGTCCCCTCACTGCCCCACAATGCTCTCTCCACCTTCCATAGCCCTCTTCCCATGAATGTCTTAAACAAAACATAGCTAGGTTAATGTTCACTATACACACTTTATAAAACGTCTTATCACACTTACTGAGATATTCACTCAAGTACGCATAAACATGGTATTGATCCTTAATACGACCTCCATTGAGAAACTAAAAGTGACTTCACACTTTTGATCTCTAGTTCCTATTTCAGTGCATAACATAGAACATGTTCAAGAATAGCCAATTAACTTCAAAAAAATCCATCTCCCTAAAGGAACAACTCATCAGTCAATTAATCAATCTACATTTAATCTGTGCCCATAACTGTGTATTATGGAATAAGATAGAAAATGTAAAACAAAGGGCAGCCTGGTGGAAATTAGATGTTTTATTTGCCCAGAATCCATTTTCCCTTCTGATTTTCCTTTGGGAAGACATATCTCTCATCCACGGAGCCCATTTGCTTTGGGCAGAATGAAACCTACTTTCAGTGTGGGAGTAGACGATGATACAAGTCTGGCCACAGTAATTGCTTCAGGGATGGGCACGTGATCCAAGCTAAGCCATATGAGTCAAACCAAATAGAGAGTAGTGGTGAAGCTAACAGGATCTGGAGCAGACGACCTGGATTCAAATCCCAACTCGACTAATTGCCAAGTGTAAGAACTTGGCAAATTATCTGTTTTATAGCAGCTCTGGTTCCTTGGGTTAGAAAATAATTTATAACCATAGGACTCAGGGGCAGTTTAAGTAAGATGAATATAACATGCTTAAAACCATGCCTGGTCCATATTAAACATCCCGTGAATGCTAATTAACTCCATTTTTGGAACTTTTGGGAAAGATCTTTCTGCTGTGGCCATCTTGGTACCACGTGGCAAGAGCCTGCATGCTTTAAGTCAAACCACAGGGAAGCAGAGCTGAGATTAGAAGGTACGGACTCTGGCCACAGCAGCTGAGCCCTAGGATGCAGAGGTGCTCGATCTCAGCTAAACCCACAACTTGCTGTTATGTGAGCCAATAAATCCTCTTTTTTTTTTTTTTTTTTTTAAGGTAGATTGAGTTGGGTTTCTATCTCTTGTCTGAAAGAGTTCTGCCTAAATACAGGCTACAGTTCCAGGCAATGTATAAGTGCTGAATGGGTATCTAGACATCAGAAGAGAGCAGAGCAAGGCAAGTTTAATGTGGTCTTTGGTTAAGTAGTAAGGAGAGGGGTTCACCTACCTCAAATTCTGCCAGGTCCAGCAGCTGTGTCCGAAAATGTGTGGAGAGTAAAAGAAACATCATTGCTCCAGAAGCAGTATATTTGGTAATCAAAGGAAAGTCACCTTCTAGAAAAAATAGTAATGCTATGTCACAGTCTGTTAGCCAAAAATCTCTCCCCTCCCCCCCACACCCCCCCGTCAGGATCTAGAGATCTATCCTTTGCTTGTGTGGAAGTGACAACTTCCAAACCTGCAGAAATGACTCATAGACAGACTGAAGAAAGGCCTTTGATTTTTATATCTAATAATCATGTTAGCAGGATTTCGTTGGCACTTTCAGAAGGGACAACTTCAAAGTGATTCCTTCCAGGAAATTAGAAGGCACAGAAACCATTGCCTTATCCTGAAGCTTCTGCCCAGGCTTTGTGGGAGCCGTTAGCCCCGAGCCCAGGAGCTAGCCCTCATCTGGAATTGCATATGGTCACTGTAATCCTCCTCTAGAGTTTCCTGGGAGGAAATCCATTTAATATCTCTCCCTTGAACATTTTTGGGGGGGTCTGGGGAGTTCAGCTTTTCTATCTCTCACCCTTTCCTTGAAGAAATCCAGCTATCTCTCATTTTGTCTAAGTTGAAGATAAAAGAGAATCTGTCTTTTCACAATGAATGCAGTGGGCAGGTTATATACAGCAGGACAAAAGCATCATTTCACAGGTCCTCGGACTGAAGTTGATAAGGGGTTTTCAGGAACAAAGGTTTATTACAAGGAAAGAGCAAGACAAAGTGAGAGAGAGAGGAACAGCCAGTCTCACTTCTTCCAAATTACTTCCATTTTTCTCATGGAGCAGTCAGCAAAGGCATTCTCATTTAGAAAGTTCATTACAATTTTATTACCCTAAAATTGCTCAACACATACCAATAAAGGAACTATTGAAAGTGGAAATGTCCACTGTGCTACTCTTAAGGTTAGTATCTGTTCCCAAATTCGCCCTTGTTTCATTAAGGTTGCAATATTTAGTCTTTGGGTTTGCTAAACAAAAGAAAGAAAGAAAATATTCAGAACTCTAAAACCACTTGGAAAATGCCTGCTAAAAAGAGGATCTAAAGACAATACATCACACGTCGGTGGCCCTAGGATTTCACTGTTTATTCCTTTTATCTACACTTTTGGAAAAGCATGCCACAGACAAATTCACAGGCACAATTCTCTACCACTAATACAAACAATAAAAATGTTGGATCCTACCCTTAAAGAAGGCTCAAAAGTCATTATTTAGTCATGGATGTCACTGATTTGTCACCTGCTCATTTCTGGCCTTGGTGCCAAGACAAAGGCCCCAATCTCCTCCTCAGCTCTTCATTAGGACTCTCTCGCTCCCTTCCCCTGTTGCTGTTGCTGTAATGGCCCTAAACGATTTTCTCACTGTCCGGCTGAGTCCGGACACACTAGAAGGGAGAAGGGCTGAGGCTAGAGGCCGTGCTGTGGCTGCTACTGATGTGCTCTCAGAAGGATGCTTTGCCTGACCTGAAGGAGCTCTGGCCTGGTAAATGTGACACATCGGGCTCAGCCAGAGCAAAAGTAACTGCCTGCCTTTTCCTAAGCTTGGTACTAAGAGCATTTACAGCTTGTAATAAATTCAACCAAGACGAACAATGCTATGAATATAGAGATGTGATTAGGCACGATTTTTAAAGGGGAAGAAATGGGCCCTTTCTCACCAGATGTAACTAGTTTATTACCGCCAAATTAAGCCAAAAATATAACCCCCTGTGCTTTCTTCCCACATCCTGAACAGACGCTTTCAATATACTCCTCATGCAGTTTGGAGACCAGTTGGGGTTGCCAGCTTCCCTCGATTGATGCTGGCCCAATAAATCTCAACCCTGTCAAATCCAAATGTCCACTCTTGCACAAATATGTCCTTTTTGTTGAAATGGAGTAAAAATTACAGGTGGGACACCCTATCTATCTATAAAAATTTAAAAATAAATAAATACAATGACTAAACTGAAATATGTGAATAAGAGAAAAGCCAACAAATGTTTAGAATACAGGATCTCAGATGTATAAGAGGACATCCACAGTCCCCAGAAGCTGCCTCTACTCACAAAGCCACTGTGAACACCACTGACGCCTCATCCGGGAGAGTCTGGGATGCATCTGACATAGTGCACATCTCTTAGGCAGGGTCCAAAGAGAGAAAATGCAATATTCACCACTTACATAGTAATTGCATTCACAGAAAATTCAGTGTGCATTAAAAACTATACAGAAAATACTTTGCCTTTATATGTAAAAGAGAGTTAGCTTTAGGACTCAGAAAATTGCAGACATGGTTTTCACGTATACTAAAGTTCAGGAAGTGTCAGTTGTGCAGGATGGGACGTAGCAGGTGCATTATGCGCTGGCTGGTTACCACTTCAGCCCACAACATCATGTGCTGCACTGCTACTACTTGCCCAAGTCCGATGAAACGGGACACTCACCACACAGCTAGTTACGTGGCGTGGGCTTGCTGTTTACTTACAGATAGGCAACAAGACAGCAGGACCCTAAGAGTCACTGTGAGCCCAGCCCCTGAGGCTCAGGAAAGCTTCCTAGGGTGAAGGGAGCTGCACATGCCCCACTTGCAGTCAATTGAGGGACTCTGGAACACCCCAGGGTTACTTGACAGGCTGGGCTAATGCACTGAGGAACATCTTGTTTCTGGAGGTGCTAGAACAGAGGCTGGGCTACCCTGATCAGGTCTTCCCAATCTCAGAATATCGCATTCCCAGCCATCCTACAGTTACTCCTGAGAACTACAAGGGACAAAGGAGAAAAAACCGGGTCAGGCCAAGGCCACCCACAGAACTATCCTACAGGCAGGGGATAATTCTTTTTCATAGGCCAAATCCCAGTGTTTCAAGACACATAGCATCATTGGCCTCTGGCAACCATGGTGAGACCCAGTCCCTCCCCTCACACAGACAAATTTCCAAAATGACACCCAGGAGTCAGTACCCTCCACCTTATACAGAAGATACTTTAGTGGTCTTAAACCAGTTTCCCCACAAACTCATCTCTGCTTAAGAATAATGGAAATCTTTATTTCGACAGTAGATGGAAATTTAAATGTCTATTCTAATCCTTTCTTTTAAAGCAAGAAAGTGATGGAATTCTAAAGTGATGTCATACACCTATATAGTGGCACATTCTTAGTTAAAACCTAGGTCTCCTGAGTCTTTCCGGAGATTGGTCTTGAATCTGAGAATCATTATTCCTTCAAAGGATTACCTTAAAAGATTGCATTTTAAACAAACACAGTGGCTCACAGCTGTGAGCCAAGGTAGTCCTCATCCCAGGACTCTGGGAGGCCAAGGTAGAAGAGCTCACGAGGTGGAAACCACCCCGAGCTAGAGCAAGATACCATCTCTAAAAATAGCCAGGTGTTGTGGCTGACACTTGTAGTCCCAGTTACTGGGGAGGCTGAGACAAGAGTCTGAGGTTGCTGTGAGCTATAACACCACAGCACTCTACCAGGGGGTGGGGTGGGGGCAAAAGGAGACTCTTTTTCAAAAAAAAAAAAAAGATTGCATTTTATTTCACCAAGTTTTCAAAATGTGCAACAATATCACCTGTTATTTCCCTTTCCTCAAATACCACCTGTACCTAGAGAATTGATTTCCCAGTGACAGTGGATAACTTGTTCATGTCAAAACCAGAATGTGGTGCTCAGCACAAAGGCACCCACTCACAGGCACCAGTTTTATTTTGAATCTCTCTGTAATATGGGGTGGTATCGTAGCTTTGGAACCATTCAGCAATTGTTTCAGTGATTTTCAAGACCTTCTCCCACTGTATGACTTTGGGGAAATCTTCAAAACCGTAAAGTTGGCATTATTACCCCTTTAACAAACAAGGAAAGGAGGCCTTGAGAAGAGAGAAAGTTTGCCCAAGGTCATGTAGGGGTGTCAGGAAAAGGTCAGAATTTTAGTTCCAGTCCCTATCTCCAAACCCACAAATCTTTCCCTATTCTATCTTTCCCAGTCTCGATAAACATGTGCTCCCTTCCCTTCGTTTTCTTTTCCTTTCCAAGGTAGTGTTCTGTTTATTTTTTTTAATTTCTTGGTTAAACCAGAGGAAAAGATTTTAAAAAATTAGAAACCAACTCTAACTTAGATACACAAACAAAAAGAAATCAATGTAACCGTTGGGATGTCTTGTGGAACTTAAGAAATGGGGGGCAAACTGATCCTCAGAGATATGGAAAAAGAGCCAGGGACCTTACCAGCAGTGCTCCCTGAGCCTTCTCCTGTAGGCCTGGGCTTGTGAAGAGGTGACCCCGCCACCAACTACTCAGGTTGCTCTATCTCTCATCTCAGGTCTGGTTCCTCATAAGCACTAACTTGAATTAGCCAGCTTGGGATCAATTGTTTAGGACCACTAGTAAGGTCAAGTGGAAAGCCACAGCAGCTGGAAGCCCACTCTTTGGGGGAAAAAATGGACATTTCTCAGAGGAAAGGGGCAGGACAGAAAAATTATTCAGTGCTTGTGCAAAAAAAAAAAAAAAAAAGGACAAAGGGGAGAGCATGTTAACCAGAGGAAAGGAAGACTCAATGAAAGACCAGTTATAAAGACAAATGTAGAAATCTATCCAATAAATATTGAAAGATAAGACAGGCCAAGTGAGATGGCTCCTACCTAATAATCCTAAAATTCTAGGAGGCCAAGGCGGAATGATCACTTCAGATTTGGAGTTTAAGACCAGCCTGAGCAAGAGTAAAACCCCATCTCTACTAAAAACAGAAAAAAATCAGTCTGGCATGGTGGCACACACCTGTAGTTCTAGCTACTTGGGAGGCTGAGGAAGGACAATCCCTTGAGCCCAGAACTTTGAGGTTGCTGTGAGCTATGATGGTGCCATTGCACTGCAGGTTGAGTGACACAGTGAGATCCTGTCTCAAAAATAATAATAATAATAATAATAAAGACAAAGTACTCACCCTCTTTATACATATTTTCCTCTACTTAAAAGACCTTTAAAAATTAGGGATTAAATTTAAGTATGATCTAAACAAAACCATATTTGAGGCCTCAAATGACTCTAAGCTCTAATCCAATGACCTGGTATGTTTAAGTGCCTTGTACATGTAAGTCTGAACTGACTTCTGACACTTCCACACCTCCCAACACACCCCAGCAAACTGGAGAATTTATCTAAAAGGAAAAAGACCAAAGCAGGGGGAGGCACACTGGGGCAGACACCATAAGCCTCCAGAAAATAGTCAGGGCAAGATTCTATAGAGGTGGACACTGAAGTCTCAAGGTCATTTTAGAGGCTGCCTGCAAACCCTGCCCCCAAGATAAAAAGGAAACTAAGGGTACCCAGTCACTTCTGACAGATTTATAATAGAACCCCAAGAAATACTGACCGATTTCTTGACATCTCAAACTGAACTTTGCTGGAAGAATAACATTTTAAGTTACCTCCAGCCATTGGACAAACTAGCTACCATGTTGGTCAATCGCAGCATTTCTCATTGATGACCTACTTGTTCTGGCATTACACAGCCATAGCCATAGACCATTCCAACCTCGCAAACGTGTTCATTAAATTTTCTTATTTCCAGAGGCAGAATGGGAGTGTGTTGACAAAGCTCATAAATACTAATATTCAGATCATGCTTTCCCCCAATCCCTCTCCCCCTGTAGGTATTACTGAACAACTAATCAGAACACATAACCATGTGTAATTACTTTCTGTTTCTAAAAGAAAAGGTACAAATTCAGGAATCTACGCTAGAAGCAACAATCTGATTCATACTTGTAGGCCTGTATCTCATAATGCCACACATTTATGCAAAGAACAAGCTTGCACTTGTATTTAATAACTCCAAATGAGTTGTCTGGCACCTTTAAATAGAAAACCGGCATATAAGGGACCACAAGGCTGGAGGGAGGGAGAAATTGTCTATAAATTTGTTCCCCTTCCTGCTGCTCTTTTCAGAATAAATTATGGCCTTTCCTTTGACTCACTACACTACGAGGGTTACTGCTATAACAATATGTTTGTAATTTGTCCTTGATGTGTGTACCCACCCCAGTGACACTGTTTAGACAATAAAGAAGAGTCGGAATATTCCTCAAAGTAATTAGATGATTCCCATTTGCAATTCTGATATCATCTTCCAGAGCTTCAAAGGATTTAGACTGTTGTTTTTAGGACTATGCATCTCCAAATGATATTCCTGCCTTTATGACTCGGATTGGACGGAGACCCTTCACGTGCCTCTTTCTCTTTGTCTCCTTTTACCCCCACTCAATCGCATCAATCTTTCAAATAGTCATAATTTGTAGAAAGAGGTTTAATTTACAAGCAAAGAAAAAATTTACAAAAACCACATTTACCAATAACTTGTAAAAGGGAAGTCTAACAAAAGACTCAGTCTCCGCCAGTGAGTTCATTTCCTTAACAGCCAAGGGAGAGAGAAGGGCAGTGAGTGAGACCTTCCTTGCCGGCAGCTTAAGCCTGGATGCCTCCCTGGACTGGCCAATCAGAGTGAGATCACACGTGGGAGTTCACTGTTCTATAAGCATGATGGGTCCCTAATAAGACAATCCCTGTCTTAGTCTATTAGGGCAGCTATAACAAAATACCGCAAACTGGGTAGCTCGTAAACAACAGAAATTATTTCTCACAGTTCTGGAGGCTGGGAAGTGTAAGGGCATGTGCTGAGAGATTTGGTGTCCACTGGTGGCCCACTTCCTGGTGCACAGAGGGTGCCTTCCTGCTGTGTCTTCACATGGCAGAAGGGGAGAAAGAGCTCTTTGGGATCACTTTATAAGGAAACTAAATCCATTCACACCGTCTCCACCCTCATGACCTAATTACCTCCCAAAGCCCCCTCCCCAATACCACTGCTTTGGGGGAGAGGATTTAACATCTGAATTTGCAAGGGATAAGAAGATTCAGACCATAGCCCTCCCTAATCTCCTGTTCCACACTTCTGTGTTCCTTCTCTCTCCAGCCCTCGTCTGCTACACCCTCAGTCTCTCTTTTTGGGTCAAGTGCCTTTGCCCAGCCTGACAGCTGAGCAGAGCCCTCCCAAGGCACCTTGAGTGCCTTGACTCCAGTGTGGAAGAGGCTGGAGGGCAGTATCAACAGCAGCACTCTCACCTCAGACAAGTCTGTCTGCTGCTGGCTCTTGGCCTTTTCTCCTACCAGGAGGATATGGCTGACAGAAAATGTCCACACACAGGTCAGTGCCTCATCCATGACAGTGTCTGCTTCCCACTGCTTAGACCATCTCCAGTTGCCTGGCAGCAAGCTCTGCCAATGCCCCTTTCTTTCCCATTGACCTAGGAGACATCAGGGTAGGAAACACCAGCAGAACAGGACAAATAAACAACATTAAAGAGTAGCAAACCAAAATAAGTGGATATATATTCATTGTAAGGAAGAACGACTTTATTTTTATTTATTCATTTATTCATCTGAGACAGAGTCTTACTCTTTTGCCCAGGCTACAGTGGTGTGGCATCAGCCTAGCTCACAGCAACCTCAAACTCCTGGGTTCAAGCTATCTTCCTACCTCATTTTCCTGAGTAGCTGGGACCATAGGCACCTGCCACAATGCCCAGCTAATTTTTGTTTGTTTGTTCTTTTTAGGTAGAGACAGGATCTCACTCTTGCTCAGGCTGGTCTCAAACTCCTGAGCTAAAGCAATCCTCCTGCCTGGGACTCCCAGAGTGCTAAGATTACAAATATAAGCACAGGAGCAGAGCAACTTTAAATATATATTGGCAGTTACGGCCATATAAGAAGGATCTGGGCAGTAGGGGAAGGGTGGGTAGCGGGTGCAGAAACTCACTTAAGAAAACCCCAAGCAAGAAGAAATAAGAAAGTTCCCTATATAACATCAAAGAAAAGTTATTCTGACACTTGGTAAAGACTTCATCTAAAAAGGGCCTACTGCAATGAGGTTTTGTAGTAACGCAGAGGGAAAAGTGGGAACATGTAGTCCAGGGTTAGAGGGTGTAAAATCCCTGACAGGAGACCTCTGGGCCGGGGGGTTCTTGCTGAAGGCAGGTGTCACTGATCAGATATCACCTGGAGAAGGTGAAGACGAGGCACCTGACCAGATGTGGAGGTGGCTGCGATCAAGGCAGGGGGGTCCTGGCTCACCTGACCAGCAGGATTCATGCTCTTAAGGACAGGGCCAAGGACAGTAGAGAACCCTGACAATAGTTTGGTAAAGGAGAGAGTCTTTGTTGATAATCTTCCTTTTTCACCCAGAGAACTTTCTGAAACTCCTCTGCTCAAATCCTGCAAAGCTTTGCTCTCTGTTTTATGATAAAGCAGGAGGTATTGTTTTGTTTTGAGATAAGAATAGGAAGAAATAAAAATGTTATGCCAGGGTGGCACCTGTGGCTCAGTGGATGGGGTACCAGCCCCACATATCAAGGGTGGTGGGTTCAAACCCGGCCCCGGCCAAACTGCAACCAAAAAATGGCCGGGCGTTGTGACAGATGCCTGTGGTCCCAGCTACTGGGGAGGCTGAGGCAAGAGAATCGCCTAAGCCCTGGAGTTGGAGGTTGCTGTGTGCTGTGTCGCTATGGCAGTCTACCGAGGGCGATAAAGTGAGACTCTGTCTCTAAAAAAAAAAAAAAAAAATTGTTATGCCAAAGGTCAACAGTGAAAGGAAGCATTCCTATCATCTCTGATTGCACTGTAGATGAACACCACCCCTACACACACACACATACCCTTCCCCTGCTTGTGGCCATGAAAAGCTGACAGTAGGAACTTAGCACTACTGGCGGCCCAGGGGTTAATAGCACCATTCCAGGGCAGCCCTCAAAACAGCACACTTCATCAGTCAACTATTTTTCCTGCTTCTGCCTCATGAACTGATGGTATTACACATGTTTCAGCTTACAACCCACTGCGTCAGCTATTGCAAATGCATCACAATAAACGGGTTTGTACGACAATATTTGAACTATTTAAAATAACTGCAAACACATGCACGCTGGTTTCCTTACATTTTCTCCATTGTTACCAGGGCCACGCTGGCCTCTTCTTCATCCATTCTTTTTCTCCTTTAGTGATACATTAGAGATGAACTTTTATTGCATTTTGATCTCTCCTTCCTCTCAAGATGATCAGAATTGCATTCAGCAGGGTGCACGGAGCACAGCTGTGTTTCTCCAAATACGGTCTGTGGAATGCTCTCTAATAAACTTAATATTTTTGCAAATATTAGAATGCCATTTTAATGAATACCTTCCAAAACTTGATTTAGAATAATGAGGCTACTTCCCTATGTTTTCATAGGCTAACATAGATTTCCTCATGTGGATTCTATAAATTATGTTTTAGTGTTAAACACATAGTAAATAGATTCATTTACTGGGCATATCTGTTTAAAGATTTATTTCCTTAGTATAGTAGTAAATAAAAAACTTTTTAAAAATATTTATTTATTTAACAGTAACAAAAAGTTGTCCTTGTTTAAACATAGAATCTGTACCTACCTATACATTTCAAATATAATAGTCTAGAACTTTTTACAAAGGAGTTTGGAGAAGGCTTTCTCCACATGTCCTGTTGGTTGTGAGTAAAGGCTGTTATGCTTTTTACTCTGTTAGTTTCTTTGTCACCCATATTTCTTCATGTCTTAGGAAATGAACTAAGTCCCTTTCTTTCACTTGACTTCATCCTATCCAGCTCAGAGTATGGTGTTGCCATTGTTCAGGTCATGAGTGTTTCTAACTTGGTCATCTCGAATCAGATCCCAGCTTCATTTGTGCTTGCCCCTTCTGTCCTGGGAATTGCAGTGTCGGAGCTTTGGACTTTCTGGGTGGCAGATGCTGAAGG
The DNA here is from genome assembly GCA_963574355.1 of Loris lydekkerianus. Lineage (NCBI taxonomy): Eukaryota > Metazoa > Chordata > Mammalia > Primates > Lorisidae > Loris > Loris lydekkerianus. The sequence continues at coordinate 9,196 of CAUYPK010125320.1, read as the reverse complement.
GAGAGTGGACAAAGGGTTTACCGTGGAAAACCATCCACCAAGGGAGGAAAGGGGCAGGATGGGGCAGAAGGAGCCATCAGACAGTGATGAAGACCTCATAAAGTCCCTCTCTGCCCAACAAGGAGCAAACTTCTCCTTAGAGGAGACAGTCCCATGTTGGATGGAAACCGTGAGGCCCCTGCACCACCGTTTTGCTCTGTCATTGGCTGTGGGCTTCCCCCAAAAGAGCAGAACCTCAGGGAAAAGGCTGTGGTAGAGCTGCAAGGCACTGACCACACTCCTCAGCTCTGGCAGGAGCTCCTTTTTGAAAGGGGATTGGAACAGGGCACCTCTATGTCTGCTACAATGGGGGTCTATTTTTCTTAAATGACAGAGCATCAAACACAACATGTAGAAAGGAAAGGGAAAGTTTAAGACCAGTGGAGTAAAATATTGTGTCAGGCTACATAAATATATACATTGGGATATTATTATTTAGTTTCTAACTCACATATTCATATATCTGGCGTGTTAATATTTGCAATCCCAATTTTGTTCACATAAATGTTTGAAGATATGCAATGCTACAAATCCAAGAGACAAGCCATAAATTGACCCAAAATGCATGGAGAAGAAAAACACAAACTCTTTATATACAAATATATGTTTTATTTGCAAAGAAAAACTTAATTCCTCATAGGTATGTTAAAATTGGTAATGGAAAGACATGCAAATACCCAGCATCTATTATTTCACATATACAGAATTTGGAGAAGTGATTTTTTTTTGGGGGGGGGTGTGTGAATAGTTTATCTTGAATAGTTTTATACAAATTACATAATTAACCTAAGTATTATACAAATTACCTAATCGACTAAGTATTGTACATATAAATCTCAAGAAGAGATTTTCATAATTATTTGAAATTATTCAAAATCCTTTAATAATTTGCACTGGTGTTGGGGAACATCAATTATCCATGGACACCAGCTATTAGAAAACACTTTTCATAGTTAATGTTTAACATCTGCATTAATACTACATGTGCCTATTAATTAACCCCCTTTGTGTGGAATGTTTATGGTACATGACATTCTAATATTTTCCTCAAGATAATATAAAAGTTAATGAGAATTGCACATGTGCTTCAAGAAGAGAATAGAGCCTTTGTCCTAATCTTATTAACTTTCTCCAGATGTGATAATATTGTCCTGTCTCCAAATGGCTTTTTCTTTATTATCACTTTAAACTAATAAGATTTAAAATTAGAAAACAAAGTAACACAAGCAAAGAACTTCCTGAACTTGCATTTATTTTTTTATTTTCCTTAATAATCTTAAATTTCCTGTGGGTAAAAGAATGTGATTGCAGAGTCAAACACAGCTGATTATAGATAGAGGGATTTTTTTTTTTTTTCAGATAAACCTGAGTTATAAAATTCAGAGTATTTTCAAGTCCAGAAAAGAACAGATTCTAGTGAGCATTGCCTAACTCATTTTAAAACATTATTTGCTGAGTGTCAACTATGTGCCTGTAATATGCCAAGTGCTTCCATATATACTCACTCATTTAATCATTTATTCATTCAACACATATTTTTAGCCTCTTTCTCTATTAGGGAAAAGGACCACAACAGTAAGCAAAGCCAACACGTTTACTTTCTTTGTGGATCTTTCAATCTGATGGGAAAGACTCATGTAAAATAATTTCATCAGTCACCTACTGCTGCATCACAAACTATGCCGAAATTCTGCAGCATACACCAAAAAGCATTTATCATCACACTTGTTGGTTGGCAGGTCAGCTGGTCATCTCAGCTGCCTTTGTCTCTCATTCTTCTAGAAAGAGCAAATGGCCAATAACATGTTCTTCTCAAGGCAATGGCGGGGAGGCAAGGGGAGCCATCCTACTACATGAACACACTTGAAGCCTTTGCACATGTCATAGCCACTAACATCCCACTGACCAAATCAAGTCACACAGCTAAATCCAAAACTAATGGGATGGGAAGTAGATATTGCCCACAGTGAGATGGGGAAAGGAATAAATATTTCCTGAATAATAATCCAAACTATCACAAATAACAGTGTAATTTAAAACTCTGGTAGCAAAATAACAGAAGCTCTTGGACAGGATCTTACTGGATGACTGGATCCCATCTACAGGTCAGAAAGACTTGCCTGAAGGTGAAAGAGATGAGCTGTGAACTGGACGGGTCAAAAATCACCAGGTAGAGAAGAGGTGAGGAATCCAGGCAGGGGAACAGTGGTAGTGTGGCAACTCATGGAGGGGGGCCAAGGAGTGCTGTTCTCAGAGAGAGGAGGAGGGTTGAAGGACACAGAGCTGGGGCAGTGGGCAACGTGAGCTCTGGCAGGGCCTTGCAGACTTCTGTGCTCAGGATTCCTTCTTTATCCTGAGACCCAGGGGAAGCACTGGAGGGCTTTAAACATGTGAGATGCATGGTCAAATTCCATCTGGGAAATTACTCTAGCTTCAATGAAGGAAACAGCTGGGATGGACTTAAATAAAAGCCATCCACCATGCATGGTAATGAACATCATTGCCATAGATTAGGGCTTGGTTGGGGCTGGTCCACTGCCTGTTTTTGTAGACAAAGATTTTTTATTGGAATGCAGTCACACTTACTCATGCACAGATTGTCAGTGGCTGCTGTTTTGCTCCAAGGAAGAGTTGAGCAGTTGTGATAAAGACCTGATGGCCCACAAAGACTATCTGGCCCTTTACAGAAAAAGTTTGCCAATGCCTGCATAGATGAGACAGCTTTAAGAAGGAATCATGGAGGGAGAGGACGGACGTTATAGGACATAGCCTGGTAAATAGTGAGGAGACAGCAGAAGAGTCCTGAGAGTCCTGATCTGCCAACAGGAGTTTTTAGCCCCATTTCACAGGTTTAGAGACAGGGTTCAGGGAGCATGGAGATTGTAATATATAGCTAAAAGATCCTCCCCTTCCTATATGCACATCCCTTTGCAATGTGACAAAGAGCTTTTCCCACCAAAAGGTGGAGAATCCTTCTCCAGGGCTTTGGTTCTGGGTGGTCCTGATGACTGGCTGTTGCCAATAGTATGGCAGAAGTGACACAGCAGGAGTTCCAGGTCTCAGCTTGAGAGGACTTGCTGTTTCCATTTCTACTCTCTTGTTCTGAGGCTGTCATAGAGGATGTCTAAGCTAGCATCCCTGACGATGAGCATTCATACAGAGAAACAGATCCAGCCATCAGCCAGTGACAACCATCAAGTGTCTGCATGAGGCCACCTAGGACTAACTAGCTCCCAACACCCAGCTACCTGACTGTTGCCACAAAGCTAGGTACAGCCCAAATTACAGACGTCAAATCATGAACTAATAAGTACATTTTGTTTAAATCGCCAAAGGGGCTTACTGTGGAATACAGGAAGAGAGAATTGAAACAGAGACATTAAGTAACTTTCCAAAGATCACATGAGCATACAGCTATTCCATAGCAAGGCTACGACTCAAACCTGCTCTGAGGACACAGAGTTCTCCATCCTCTCTGTCCATGTATAAATATGTCAAATCACAGAAAACCTCCTGTGATACCATGTTAATCTGTCTTCCCATGCCCCATCTTAGTGCACTGACTTGGTTGGTTCTAAAATTAAGTAATTAGTTGTTATTCAGAAGTGTCTGAAAATGCCTTCTTCTATAACACAGAACATACAGAATGTAGAAATATATTGTGCTAGTGTGCCAAATGTCTAAAAATCCAAATATGTTCATCTTCAGTAGTTTGTTCTCTTCCCTTCCTTCTTTCTTTCCTCTTTTCTTTTTCTTTCCTGCCTCAATCTAACTTGAGAAAAAATTGTACTCAGCCCCCTACCATCACAGAATCAGTGTTTTAGTTTAGTATATTATCCCGGTTGGATTGCAAGTAATATTCTGAGAACAGAGTCATTAACTCCGTAGTACATAAGTTTGACTATGAGTGGTTTCCTATAAAATGAGGCACAGAATAACTGTGCCTTAAATAAAATAAATAAGGCCAGAGATAATCATTGCCTGGACATAGTCTCAGAGAAACACAGAAAGAAAGAGACCCCTGGGTAGTCATAGCCAGACGGTAACATGGCATCACTGGGCAATTGAAGGTTAAGGTTTGAAAGAGTGGGAAAAAGGAAGAGAAAAGACCTGGAAGGGCTGAAACCTTCCTTCACATCTAAGGCCAAGGAGCAGCTATTTAATCCTGAGCAGGAAAAAGAAAAGTAAAAAAGAGTTAAGAAATAAGAATGAGGAAAGGCTGATCCAGCTTGCTAGAATTCAGATGCATAGAAAGAGTCACGTCAGGTGCAAATGATGAAGAAGGTGGGTTGAGCCCTCACCATACTACACTCTATCTCCTTGCACTGCACCCCCCACCACTTGGCTTTCACTGCACCTCTGCTCACAAACACCACCTCTGTTCCTAGAGCTCTCTCATCCACTTTTTTCTGATTTTTAAGAAAACCCTCTCTCAGGTTATTTGCATGCTGGTGAGTTTAAATGAACATGTCTATTTGCTCTAGGTAAATGTATCTGAGGTCTTCTAATTATGGGGGAAACAATACTGTAGTGAAGGAAATTTCCAGGAGCCCCAAGCACGTGGGGAAAGCTCCTTCTAGAGCTAGAGAAGATTATGTGCTGTGTCCACACCATGTTTGGCTTGAATGCACATTGACTGCATGTAGAGATAAAAGCCTCAGTACAAAAAGGAACCGCTAAGAGAAGGTGGTATGACAGGCTGCTGTGGTATCCTCAGATTGTCCTGGATCTGCACTCAGGTGAGGACAAATTTGGAGAAAAGATACTTGGGTAATGGGGGGGAAATAAAGTTATATGCTTGGTAACAAATGCAAGAGATGGTTGGGAACAAACTGGGAGATTCTGAGAGAGAGAGAGAGAGAGAGAGAGAGAGAGAGAGAGAGAGAGAGAGAGAGAGAGAACTGGTTCTACAGACAGAGGTATATCGTAAATGAAGCACAGAGGAAAAGAGATGGTGCTAAAAATGACATTAGAAATGTCAGATGCAGGGATGATCTCGTATAAAGGACGAAGAGCATGAGTCAAAGAGAGACTGAGTTGCACTCACCAGAATGGCCAAAATCAAAAGATCAACCACACCAAATGTTGGCAAGGACAGGGAGCAAATGTAATTCTCTTACCTCATGATGAGAGTATCAAATGGCACCACTACTTTGAAGAGCTTTCAGCTTTCCTTTAAAGTTAAATTTTAATCTACCCTACCACCCAGTAATTCCTCTTCTAGGTATTTACTCAAGAGAAATGAAAATATACTCACATAAAAATATTTATAGCAGTCTTATTCATAATAGCCAAAACCTGGCAAAATCCCAATGTCCATTAAACAGGAGAATAGATAAACAAATTGTGGTATATTTATACTATAAGATAATCCTCAGTAATTAAAAGAAAGGAATGAACTACTAACATACAAAAACACTGATGAACATAAAAAATATCATTAAGCTGGGGCAGAGACAAGATGTCCGACTGAAGCCAGCTTTCCACAGAGGCTCCCATCCACAAGGAGAGTTAAAGAACAGAAATTTAGCAAGTAACCTTGTGGATTAGAGCTGCACCAAGAAAGAAGGTTGAAGAACGCACATCAACCACGCAGAAGTGAGCTGTGACCCCAAGGATACAAACAAAAGGTACAAAATCCATCACCAAGCGGACAGGAGTTCCCTCCCCCATGAGAATGGCTCGGAGTGCCCCACAAACAAACGAGCAGAGTGCAAAGGTCCTCCCACTACAATCCACAGGAGAGACCCTCTAAAAACTGGACCTACCTCCCCTACTAGGGTACCATGGCGTTCTCCTGCCAGGCATAAAACTGTATAAAACCGTATATATTCTCTACCTACAATTTTGAGCTCTCAGCACTCCCTTCCACTCTCACTCTCAGGTCTGGAGGCCTGTCCCCAGGAGTCCAGATTCTTGGGTGATTTCTTGAGTGGTGTGGACAGGGCCTAGACTGCAGCTGGTCAGTGCTGATTCTGTGGCATGGGAGTGAGGAGAGGATGGTTGGCTGAGAGGGAACCATGCCAGAGCAGCGGTGCCCCAAGGCCCAAAGCAACAGACATTTTTGGCAATAATAGAGCTCATCCCCAGATATTCCAAAGCCACACACCCTATCTCCCTGGGCAATCAGAGAAGGCCAGGCATCTTCTAAGGTGGCAACCACCATGGAACAGATCTGGGCCTAAAACATAGGCCCCACGAGTAAAGGGTTTGCCTATGGCAGTACCAGCCTGGGTGGAGCGCGGGGACTACAAAATGCACATGCAGAACTGGGAAATTCCCAGGGCGGGGTTGACCCAGAAAACCACTTTACTGAGTCTAACATGCACCCAGCCATCAGGGGATCATCAGCCTATACACAAAGGAAGGCAGGAGGCTAGAACTGACAGCTAACTGTGCTGCGAATACAAACCTGCAGGAGCAAAGACAGGGCCTAAGGTGTAAATTCTGGGAATTCACAACAGCTTCTCTTCTGCAGGGGAATTTACCAGGGACAGAAACCAAATTCCTGTAAAGTTGTTCTGTTCTGTCAGTAACATCCATCAGGGGCAGGAATGGAACAGAGTGAACAACCCCCAGCCTCCATCAAGCACCCAAGGTTGTCAGGCCTCACCTCCCCCTGCTGGATAGAGGTAGAGCGGAGTGGCCTGGCTGAGCAGAAATAGATTTCCTTGTGATTCAGGCAGATAGAAATCCCTGGAGTATCTGCTCACTGGAGGCAACTGAGTCACAGCCCTGCGGGGCTATCAGTGACTGGGTGTGACAGAGGTGCAAGGTGGGGAAGAAGGCATCAACCTTCCCAGACCAATCTATTTGCTGGGTGGGTTCTCCTGACTTCACGGAGCACCGGAGCAAGTCATATTTCAGTTCTCCACAGACCCCTGCAATCTAGTTGCCAGAGACCTTTTAAACTCTCCCACCTGAGACAGGTGCTGACAGAGACAATTGATTTGGACAGTTTGAACTGAGCCAATCGCCTGAGGACTACACAAGTGGTCCCCTGGGTTTTGTGATTGTAGGAAGGTTTGATTTTCCTTTTCCAATTGTTGCCTATGAAGGGGGGGGTGACTTAATTGCTGGTATTTCTCCACAGCTGAGACTTCAACCCAGAGTAACTGTTTCACTAGGGTCGAACAGAGACCAGCTGAAAACAAGACAGAACCACATAGCCCCACCACACCAAACAGGTCCCCAGTTTCTCAGGCCGTACCACTGTACAGGTCCTCAACAAAGCTCCAGGGGAAAAGTCAAATGGTGTAAGATAATCATGGGGCGAAATCAGCGGAAAAACTCTGGTAACATGAATAACCAGAATAGATCAACCTGCTACAAGGAAAGATATGGCAGGTGTAACTGAAGATCCCAGTCATAAACAGCTCGCCGAGATGTCAGAAATCAAATGCAGAATTTGAAGTGCAAATAAGATTAATAGAATGGATGAAAATTTGAAATTAGAAATTCAAGGAGCAATTCAAAAGTTGGAATTAGAAACTCGAGGCGAAATTCAAAAGTTGTCTCAAGAACTTAATGAATTTAAAGAAAAAACCACCAAAGATTTTGACGCACTAAAACAAGAATTTGCAGCCCTCAAAGATCTGAAAAATACAGTAGAATCCCTCACTAACAGAGTGGAGCAGGCAGAAGAAAGGATTTCTGACATTGAAGACAAAGCCTTTGAACGCTCCCAAACTCTCAAAGAGGAAGAGAAATAGAGAGCAAAAACAGATCATTCTCTCAGAGAGCTCTGGGATAATTCGTAAAAGGCTAATATCCGCCTCATTGGAATCCCTGAAAGTGATGAAGTGGCCTCACAAGGCACAGAGGCCCTTCTCCATGAAATTATGAAAGAGAATTTTCCAGACATGCCAAGAGATTTGGAAATTCAGGTAGCAGACAGGAAATTCAGAAACCCAGCACAACTCAATCCGAATAAGACATCCCGCAGGCATATCATAATTAACTTTACTAAAGTGAATATGAAGGAGAAAATTCTCAAAGCAGCCAGACATAAGAAAGCCATTACCTACAAAGGGAAGAATATTAGAATGACTGCAGATCTCTCTGCTCAAAATTTTCAAGCCAGAAGAGGGTGGTCATCAACTTTCAATCTCCTAAAGCAAAATAACTTTCAACCCCGGATCCTGTATCCAGCTAAACTGACTTTCATTTACGATGAAGAAATAAATACTTTAATGACATTCATATGTTGAAGAAATTTGCCATAACCAAACCAGTTCTTCAGGATATTCTCAGACCTATCCTCCATAATGAGCAGTCCAATCCTCTACCACAAAAGTAAACTCACTCAGAAACTTTTGATCAAACTCCAACTTCCACAGTGGCGAAAGGATTAAAAATGTCCACTGGACTTTCGAAAAACTCGATACCCAAAATTGTACCAGACTTATCAATATTCTCCATTAATGTGAATGGCTTAAACTGTCCTCTAAAGAGGCACAGGTTAGCTAACTGGATACAAAAACTCAGGCCAGAAACTTAACACATGAAACTATAAAAATACTCGAAGGGTGTGCAGGGAAAACCCTTGTAGAAATCAGTCTGGGCGAGTATTTTATGAGGAGGACCTCACGGGCAATTGAAGCAGATTGAAAAATACACTACGGGGACCTGACCAAACTAAAAAGCTTCTGCACAGCCAAGAACACAGTAAGTAAAGCAAACAGACAGCCCTCAAAATGGGAGAAGATATTTGCAGGTTAGGTCTCTAACAAAGGTTTAATAACCAGAATCCAAAGAGAACTCAAACATATAAGCAAGAAAAGAACAAGTGATCCCATCGCAGGCTGGGCAAGGGACTTGAAGAGCAAATTCTCTGAAGAAGACAGGCATGCAGCCTACAGACATATGAAAAAATGCTCACCATCTTCAATCATCAGAGAAATGCAAATCAAAACCACTTTGAGATATCATCTAACTCCAGTAAGATTAGCCCATATCACAAAATCCCAAGACCAGAGATGTTGGCATGGATGTGGAGAAAAGGGAACACTTGTATACTGCTGGTGGGAATGCAAATTAATACATTCCTTTTGGAAAGATGTTTGGAGAACACTTAGAGATCTAAAAATAGACCTGCCATTCAATCCTATAATTCCTCTACTAGGTATATACCCAAAAGACCAAAAATCACATTATA
>CAUYPK010125319.1:0-10253 GCA_963574355.1 Loris lydekkerianus | reverse complement strand
GTCTGGGTCCTGGGAAGTTCTGTAGTTAAAAGAAAGAAAAGTAAGACTTTAAAACTGTGAACCAGAATGTTTATTGCAGCCCAATTCATAATTGCTAAGTCATGGAAAAAGCCCAAGTGCCCATCGATCTATGAATGGATTAATAAATTATGGTATATGTACACCGTGGAATATTATGCTGCCTTAAAGAAAGATGGAGACTTTACCTCTTTCATGTTTACATGGATGGAGCTGGAACATATTCTTCTTAGCAAAGTATCTCAAGAATGGAAGAAAAAGTATCCCATGTACTCAGCCCTACTATGAAACTAATTTATGGCTTTCATATGAAAGCTATAACCCAGTTATAACCTAAGAATATGGGGAAGGGGGAGAGGGCAGGGAGGGAGGGTGAAGGGTGGGTGGAGGGAGGGTAATTGGTGGGACTACACCTGCCGTGCATCTTACAAAGGTACATGTGAAACTTAGTAAATGTAGAATATAAATGTCTTAACGCAATAACTAAGAAAATGCCAGGAAGGCTAGGTTAACCAGTGTGATGAAAATGTGTCAAACTGTTTATAAAACCAGTGTATGGTGCCCCATGATCACATTAATGTACACAGCTATGATTTAAAACAAACAAACAAACAAAAAACCCCCTCAAAACAACAACAACAACAACAACAAAAACTATGAACAGCTTTGAGACCCCAATCAAAGGCACGGATACATGAGTTAACATGTTTAAAAAATACAATTCACACTGTTTCCATTTAAGCTGTTTTGAATTCCTTAATATAGCCAGTGTGTTAATTCCAAGTTTACACATTGTTATAAGCTCTCCTTCCATATGAGAATAATAACCCATGTGGCCCCCCAAAAAATTATTCAACTGCTCCTTAAAATTTACAAGTGCAATGCTATCACATAAGAAAGAACTGTCATAGTATAATTGACAGAAAATTAACAGAAGATTAGTTTTGAATTGCCTGCTAAATGATATTCTCTTGTCTTCCTGAATTACAATAAGGTAGGACTGTTGAAGAAAGTAACAAAACAATGGGCAACCTGCTAGAAGCGTTTTGGGTGGACCAAACAGGACGTCCTCCAAGTTGGGAATTTGAATCCGTCTGATCTTTCCTACAAGGTCCCTGAGCAGACCATTCAGAGAACCACCTAGATGTATGCAAGTGTGGGAAGCACTTAAACTGTGGCCACCAGGCAGTTGCCTGGGACATGAGCCAGGGAAAAGCAGCTTGTAACAAAAGCCAGAGCTGATAGGAATTTTATTAACATGAACAGCGTGAGGAAAGACACACTGCAGTGTGACTGCCTGTCCCCTCCCCAACGGAGGAGCATATTTGCCACTGGAACCATGACCTTACTCCACTTATCTGTAATAAAGAGACTGTTTACTTTCAACAATAGAGAACATGATCTAATGTAATTGAAAATATTATTCAGCACGGATCTGTTTACACAGAGCTTGGACATCATAATGATTGTCTTTGCTTTGTCCCTGTTACGAATGCAAAGCTGTAGATAACTCATTTCCCATACAGCCCAGAGAAAAAAAAATGTTTTCACTTGAATATTTCAAAAAATTGTTACCTGCTGGAATTGAAATGCCTGAAAGATACAGTCTCTATTCTCGACTGGCTCTAAAAATCTATCAGAAATTGCCTAAGCTATAGAAGAACCTTACCAAAATTAGTAATCATGATTGCCACTTTTTCATAGATGGTGTTCAGAATCATGATGATAATAAAGCTGATGATGGAAGCAGTGATGGACGTGGCCGTCTGTGGAGTCAGGTACTTCTGGATTGGGTCTGTTCCATTAAGGTTCTTGGGAAGTTTTGCAGAAAACACGATGAACACCGAGAGCCTATAGACAATGATCCCAATAACTGAAGCAATGATCAAAAGGATCTGCAAGCAGAATGAACACAGCAGCATGAGACTCAGCAATCATCACATCTGCACTGTGGAAACGGACCCCAGGCTGAAATTAACAGGTGGGTGTGTGATGTGATGTAAACCTCACACCACCTACCAGCAGAAAATCCACATGTTACATTTTGAAAAAAGCAAAAGGAATGATGAAAGTCAAAAGAGGGTCTATCTACTCATATAAGATGTTAATAATGAGAGAAACTGTTGATAGGACTGACTGGGGGACTTTGTACTTTATGTGCAATTTTTTTCTTTTTGGAGACAGAGTCTTGCTCTGCTGCCCAGGCTGGAGTGCAGTGGTGGGATCATAGCTCCTGGGAGCCTCAAACCCCGGGGCTGAAGGGATCCTCCTGCCTTAGCCACCCAAGTAGCTGGGACTATAACAAGCAAATGTCACCATGCCCAGCTAATTCTTAAAAATATTTTTTTTTTTAGAGATGGGGTCTTGCTATGTTGTCCAGGGTGGTCTTGAACTTCTGGCCTCTACTGATCCACTGATCCCCTTGCCTTGGCCTCCAAAGTGCTACGGTTACAAGTGTGTGTCACTGAACTCACCCTCAGTTTTTTTTTTTTATAATCCTAAAATCACTAAAAAAGAAAATTCACTAAAAGTTTCAGACAGCATTAAGAATAGAATAACTAGTAGCATGTTCTGGTATAAGGAAAAACTGACCATGCATATAGAATCGAAGAAAACATCCCATCTACAATTACCAAATTATTTTTTGCTCAGTTATACTCCATGAAGGAGATCTGTTTCCTTGCAAAAGATGCACTATCACCAACAAGCATCAGCAGGTGCTAGATTCTGTCTTAACCACCAGAGCAGGGGAGATTCTGACAGGGCCAGTGAAGCCAACAGGTGCCTTGAGTTAGTGTTGCGTTGGCACTGCTGGCAGGCGTCTGCTGACGAAAGCTTCACACGCTCTTTGCACTCAGGTTATTACAATTGTAAACTGGCAGTCATTTGTACCAGCACTTCCACAAGAGCCGTGTAATCCACTGATGTATTTGAGGCTACCCAGTCCCCAGTGTCTGTGGTGGTCTCTGGAGCACAGTTTGCACATGATAGGATTTTATTTTCTGTTTTTTTTTTTTTTTGCAGTTTTTGGGTGGGGCTGGGTTTGAATCTGCCACCTCTGGCATATGGGCTGACGCCCTACTACTTTGAGCCACAGGTGCCACCCAGGATTTTATTTTCTTAATAAGCAGATTTTTTCTGATCACTGAACAATGAATGCATGTTAAAAGGTACTGTGAATTTTTCCTTATTTCCTACACAGTACTGGACACTGTGAAGACACAAATTAACTCCAGGGCTGCAGCAGCCTCACTTGCACCTGTCTGGAATAATACAACACCTAACTCACAGACCTGTTGAGGACTCAACGAGTTACATGTAAGAACATCAGAACATTAAACCCAGGTGCATGAAAAGCACTATATAAATATTACCTGTGATTGTGGTGACCTCAGGATTAAAAAGACATTTTTCTTACGTTTTAAGCAATCTGTTTGTAGAGAAGACATTACATTTCCCCCATTATCTCCTTTCCGTCACAAAGTAGTAACACTTGTGAAATGAATAAGACTTTTGTGTATGTATACATAACAATCAGCTAAGGCTGAGAAAAATTACAGAAGATATAGTGAGTGTTCCTCTCTTAGCACAACACAGCTAGGCTCTTTAAATATTATGCATACAAAAGATTACCTTCATAATGCTTCTTATAACTATTAAGTAATGGTAATAGTCAACATTCTTTAAATATTTCTTGTTCACCTCTGCACGCGTGTATTTGCTTAATTCTCAGGACAGGCTTATGAGGTAGGCAGTATTATGCCATGCATTAAATCTCTTTTACCACCATGGAAACACAGGCTCAAAGAGAATAAGCAATTTGCCCAAGATGAAGCCGCTCGTCAGTAAAGAACTGGGATCTCCAAAGACACACTACGCTGTGCATGGCTCTGCCTCCCAGTGGTTAAGGAAATGAATTCTAATTCATTCTAGAGCTTCCACAAACTCGGCAAGTTCCCATGCTTCAGAGTACTTGGTATGTTCAATGCTTCTTCATAGGAGCAGTGGAGATTTTCATTCCCTTTTCTCAAGTTTTTACTGATTTTTCTGATTCTAACTTTAATACTTTTCTGATAATGACTTCAGAGTACGTTCACTGTGCAGATTTGACAGGACCCTGTAGTGGACACTGGTTGCTGTTGCTGGTCTAGATCTGTCCCCATCCTAGAAGTGAACTCAGGTTTTACTTTGGGTGGGAGGAATAATCTCTCTAGTTTTCAGCCTTGGGGTCTGGGTGAGATTGCCCCACTGTGGTCTAGAGGTAAATCATTATTGTTTTGAGACACAAAAAATATCGTATCTCCCCCCTCAGCAACTGATTCAGGGATAGACACATAAGCTAGTAAGAGCCACTGAGATCTGAGGAGGTATCTAGATGTTAGTGCCAATAGGAAAGACATGCTTCCCCTATCAATATGAAGCCAGCAAAAAAGATCTGTTTGCTGGAATGTGATGTGAGGGCTGGAATGCTACGGCTGTTTGGAGTCATTAGGATGTGCCCACCCTCCACATGCTGAGGCAAAATGAAGAAAGAACAGAACATAGCCCTCAATGTTATTCTGGGCTGCAGTAGATAGCCTTGACTGCAGCCAGACCTCAGACCAGGAATTTTCAGTTTTAGGAACCAATAAATCCCACCTCCCTCATTTTTTTGTTGTTTAAAACAACTGGAGATTAATTTTCTGTTACCTACCAATCGAAAGATTGCTAACTACAAAAATAATGTAAAAATAAAGAAAAATTAAAATATAACTTACTACTAGCTACATGTAGGTATACTTCCTTCAGAACTATACATTGTTTGCAGATTTAAAACTACTTTATATATTAATTTTATCCTGCCCTTAAACCTATCATAAACCTATCACAAACATTTCTACATGCCATGAAATAAAATATTTTCATGTCATGCACAATATTCCACTGTATGGATGGAATAACTAGGATCTTTTGGTTGAGAGATATATTTATGTAGATGTAAAGATGTGTATGTATGTGTTTATGTGTATGTGTAAAATAGCTATTTTATTTTATCCTTTTTTTATACATTATGTCTAATTTTTAGAGCCTTTTATTATTTATTTTTTAAAAATTTATTTAGTTAGTTTTTTGAGATAGAGTCTCACTTTGTTGTCCTCAGTAGAGTGCTGTAGTCTCACAGCAACCTCAAACTCTTGGGCTTAAGCGATTCTCTTGCCTCAGCCTCCCAAGTAGCTGGGATTACAGGTGCCTGCCACAACACCTGGCTATTTTTTGTTTTTTGTTTTTTGAGACAGTCTCACTTTGTTGCCCTTGGTAGAGTGCTATGATGTCATAGCTCACAGCAACCTCCAGCTCTTGAGGTTAGGTGATTCTCTTGCCTCAACCTCCCAAGTAGCTGGGACTACAGGTGCCTGCCTCAACGCCCAGCTATTTTTTATTTTTTGAGACAGAGTCTCACTTTCTTGCCCTTGGTAGAGTGCCATGATGTCATAGCTCACAGCAACCACCAGCTCTTGAGCTTAGGTGATTCTCTTGCCTCAGCCTCCTGAGTAGCTGGGACTACAGACACCCAACCACAATGCCCAGCTATTTTTTTTGGCTGGGGCCGGGTTCAAACCCGCCACCCTCAGTACATGGAGCCGGCGCCCTACCCACTGAGCCAAAGGCACCACCCAATAGCTGTCTATTTTAAATTGCATATGAACTTTATGGACACCCTGTTTGCGTATGTGTGTGTGGATGTATGTGTGTGTATATATACACACATATGTAATGTGTGGTAACTAAGAATAAATTTTACTGATCTTTATTTATTGTCTTAAAATATTTGGAGATTGAATGTTTTAAAAAGCTAAATTAGTAGATTAAAGAACTGAATATTTTTCAGATTCTTAATCCACACTGCCAAACTGCTTTCCAGGAAGGCTGGAGCAGGTTTTCCCAGTCTCGGTGTGGCTGATGGCTGCACTTCATCCTCATAAACACTGACCCCTATGATCTGAAAGATGAAAAACTCTCTCTCTCTTACATGTGCATGGGTTTAATTATTATTAAGGTTTGGCATTTTTAAAATACTTCTTGGACATTACATTTTTTTCTTTTATAAATGCATATTTATGTTCTCTGTTCTCTATTCCAGCTACTGGGATCTTTGGTGTTACCTTGTAGGTGATGTGGATTCTCTCTATATTACACGTACTTGTGTATTAACTCTTTGCCCTATATGTTAATAAATAATTTTTCTGGGCCGAGTGCAGTGACTCACGCCTGTAACCCCAGCACTCCAGTAGGCTGAGGTGGGTGGATCCCCAGAGCTCAGGAGTTCTAGATAAGACTGAGCAAGAGTGAGACCCCATCTCTACTAAAAAAGAGAAAAACTAGCGGGATGTTGTGGTGGGCACCTGTAGTCCCAGCTACTTCTGAGGCTGAAGTAGGAGGATCGCTTAAGCCCAAGACTCTGGTTGCAAAGCTTTTTTTACATCTAAAGAACGTATATTCAATAATCTATTTCTAGTTTTTTATGGTTTTACTTTTCTTTTAATGTTTCTGAAACTTACTATGTATATTATGTGGTTCCATGTATGGTTTTAACCTTTATTTTTTCCCTGAATAACAAATATTTCATGACCATTTACTGAATAAACTCTACAAATGTCACCTTCTACTGATTATTGAACCTCACTTCTCTCATACGTCCTATGGATTAATGATGCTCCCTTCTCACGTATTAAACCATGATTGACATCAGGGCCTACTGCGGAGCTTCATATCCTATTCTCTATCGTGGCTCTTAAGCTAATAAAATGATCACTATTCTATTCCTAATACAAATTTATTAAAAACAAACTCAAAATTTATTTAATAAATTCTGGTATTTTGGAAATACTGTCTTTTTATCAAGAATCATATATTTAAACCTTCTATTATGTCTTTCAAAGGATTTTAACGTTTCCCTTAAAGGTTTCTATTATCTTCTTGTTAAGGGTATTCATAGGCGTTTTATTTTGGTTATGGCTGTTAGGAAATTTTAGCCTCTCATTTGGTCTCTTTACCAGAAACTGGAAAATCCTGAACCACTGACCTGATTTAAACACATGCAGTGAAAGTAATGGAAGAACCACTGGGAACAGATAAAGAGATTTTGATCCTTGAGTGCTGCTCCATGTGGAGGCCAAACAGTTCTCTGGGAACATCTCTCTCCAGGAGACCATACAGTTTCCAGGCTCGGCATTTAATTTCCTCAACATTTAAAGTTAGATATTAAAAATCTTATTATATAATGAAAAATTATAAAATGATGCAATTTTTAAAATAGAAGACTGTATTACTCTTACCCAGAAAAAGACAGCACTTGCACAGAGGGTTATCCGTATACATTTTCCACAGGTGGTAAAGGGAATGCGCTCTTCTTCCTAATTAAAAACAATGTTCAGTTAATCAAGGGATTGCTCTGATGACATTATTCTTCTCGTGATCTGTCAATAAATCTAAGGCTTAATTTAATTAAAAATGGTTTGCAAGCATAATCTCCTTATTCATAATTGTACATTTTTTATTAATCATTTCAAATCCAAATATACCAAAACACATGCAATGTTCATTTTTGTAACAGTTTTGGAAGATGTGAGTAATGAACTGTTTATGTGCCATGATCTGAGCTCAGGAGTTTGGGTATCTGATTAGTGCTATGCTGTAAAGCTACACTTCTGGGCTTCTCTTAGGTTTTAGAAATGACTGGACAAAATCGTAGGACAAAAAGTTTCATAGATGTCTATAAATACTAGGTAGCCACTATGTGTTTTTTGGTTGAGCTTCATATATGAATTTGGTATAACAAATTTTTAAGAGTTTCCATTTTATAGTTTATTAAGAATATATTTAAATTCTTAAGAGAAGAAACCAATGCTTCTCATGATTTACCTGGATTATAAAAGCAGCTACAGCCTAATAATAGCTTCAAATACTTATGTATTATTTACTCTGTGTCAGATACTATTCAAACTGGTTCTTTAAGTTAACCCACTTAATCCTTACTACAATCACAGAGAAGCAGCTCTGTTATTCCCATTTTATAGAGGAGGAAATTAAGGCACAGAACTTCAATAATTTGTCCAAGATCACCCAATCGGTAAGGTGCTGTGTTCAGACTAGAATTCTCTGAGTCTCATTCCTAAGATTTCACGCTGAAGACCATAGGCCTCTCTGCATCAATGAAAGACAGACCATGGATAGTAGAAAGGTAAAGAAAAATGAACCTTCACTGGCAATTTTTTAGCAAGCAACTTTCAGTGGAAACTTATTAGTTAGCAATTTTAGATATAAAATCGGCAGGCTTAAATGACCCAATTGTCTTTTCTTTGATATTTTTCCTGCGTTGCTGATAACATCAGCTTTTATTTTTTAGTGCTCAAAAGACTTTATGAACATTACTTTTGTTTAAATTTCAGTGTCCATTTCTGAATGGCTTTTAACGACACATGCTTTGACCCTATCTTCTCCAATAAACAGCGGCAACTATTCATAACGGGCATCACTGGTAGCTGGTCACACTGTAAAAGACAAATGTTACCTTCTACTGATTACTGAACCTCACTTCTCTCCATTTTTAAAAGGAGGAGGTGCAACGTCTCCCTCCAGTCCCATTTAGTGCCAACATTGTGTAAATCTGTGATTTAATTTATCTATACTTGGGGACATTTTCAGATGCTCTTGGTAAAAGTGTTTTCTTTCTGAGAGCTGTTCATATTCAGAAACTACTGTTCTTATCCTGATGACTACAAGTACAATCAGCTCTGAGTTTTCCGTGTTGATGGAAAGAAGCTATAACGCCGATGATTCAAAAATCCTCTTTCAAGGGCTCTGGAATATTTATAGAGATACATAGTTTAATATTTTATTTTTGCAGCAGTAGTGGCAGCAGGAAATCTAGTTTTCTGATGACATACAATGCCTCGCACGGTGCCTGAACACAGTAGGACTTTAATAAATCAGAGTCCCTTCCTCATCTGTCCTTTTTCTAACTTTAGGTAACAGACACATTTTTTTGTGCACATCCCAACCAGAAGGTGGAGCAGTGACCAAGACTTAGTGCAAGATCCAGGGGCAGCTAGTCTTGGATGAATGGGAGGCTGTAACAATGAAGGGGCGTGTGAAAAATTGGGAATCAACTATAAAAACCAATGCATGTCTCCTCATACAGCTATATCACGGTCTAATTTGTTTTTCTGACTTTTAGTTTTACTATGAAGGAAGGGACCACCTTGGTCTCCTAAGTCCCCTCTTCCAAGCAGTGCTTTTTACCTTGGCCGTACACTACCATACTCAGAGGAGCTTTAAAAAATTCCTGTGCTCAGAACACACCCCGGGCTACCGTGTACTATCAGAGAATGCACTCAGGGGACCCAGGCATCGATATCTTTACGTTCCCCGGGTGATTCCAATATACAGCCAAAGAGAAGGACGCCTGCAGTAGTAAAGAGACGGCCTTACATCTCAGTGGCATCCTCCCTACCTGTGTAATCTCATTTATGACCACGTGAGTACACCGCGCTTCGTATTCCGGCCGGGCTTGTTCTTCCTGCTGTAACTCAACAGTGTCCCATTCATACTCAAGTTCTGCCTGGCGCCGTTTCCAAAACTCCAAAAACAAAGTAACTAACAAAGGGAGAGACACAACAGCATTATGTGGGTCTTCAATGGTAACTGATGATGCAGAAGTCAGTGCCAAATAAAATTAATTATCCGTAACACTCTCATATATGGTAAATAAAATCAAAGTTAGAGCTGACAACATTTAAAAGAGAAAAATGGTTTTCAAAGAAAATGCTGATAATTTGAATGACTTATGAAACAAACGATAGCTCATGGGAAAAGCAATAGCAGGCCAGTCGGAGGGCGTGTATGTCTGATGCTGAGGCATTTACAGCCAACTGAAAACCCAAGTGAGTATCATAACTCCAAAGTGGCTCACGGTCCCTCCTCCTGTCGGCTCTCCCCTGCAGCCTTCTTCCCCTGGCTCCCTCCCTCCCACCTTTCCTTCCTCAGGGCCTGGGTATGGAGGAAAAACACGTTAGAACTCCTCAAATAAATGAATATTCTTTTTTTTTTGTTTGTTTTGACTTTCATTAATGACTTTACTATAGAGATAGAAATCAAAATACTTAATAGGGAAAATATAATGATTAATTAATTGATCCTGAAATTGTTTGTTAATGGGTATTACATACTCATGAAATACATCTTTTGTATATATA
>CAUYPK010125314.1:0-74360 GCA_963574355.1 Loris lydekkerianus | reverse complement strand
ATGGTTAGGTTTAAATCTAAAATTTCCTTGCTCAGGTTCTTCTTGGAGGATCTATGCAACACTGCCAAAGGAGTGTTGAAATCTCCAACTATTATGGAGCTGGAGGAAATCAAGTTGCTCATTTCTGTTAGAGTTTCTCTTATAAATTGAGATGTTTTCTGGTTAGGTGCATAAATATTAATAATTGAAATCTCATCATATTGAGTATTACCTTTAACAAACATGAACTGACCATTTTTAGCCTTCCTTCCTTTTGTTGGTTTAAAGCCTATTGTGTCTGCAAATAGAATTGCAACACCTTCTTTTTTCTGATTACCATTTGCCTGAAATATGGACGACCATCCTTTCACCCTGAGTCTATATTTATCTTTTAAGGTAAGATGTGAGACTCTTATATGCAGCAAATATCTGGCCTGAGTTTTTGTATCCAGTCAGCTAACCTGTGCCTCTTTAGAGGACAGTTTAAGTTGTTCACATTAATGGAGAATATTGATATGTCTGGTAAAATTTTGGGTATTGAGTTTTTCAAAAGTCCAGTGGACATTTTTAATCCTTTTGCCACTGTGGAAGTTGGAGTTTGATGAAAAGTTTCTGGGTGGGTTTACTTTTGTGGTGGAGGATTGGGCTGGTCATTATGGAGGATAGGTCTGAGAATACCCTGAAGAGCTGGTTTGGTTATGGCAAATTTCTTCACCATATGAATGTCATTAAAGTATTTAATTTTTCCATCATAAATGAAACTCAGTTTAGGTGGATACAGGATCCAGGGTTGAAAGTTATGTTGCTTTAGGAGATTAAAAGTCGATGACCACCCTCTTGCTTGAAATGTTTCAGCAGAGAGATCTGCAGTCATTCTAATATTCTGCCCTTTGTAGGTAATGGATTTCTTATGTCTGGCTGCTTTCACAATTTTCTCCTTCATATTAATTTTAGTCAAGTTAATTGTGATATGCCTGGGGGATGTCTTATTGGGATTGAGTCATGCTGGGGTTCTAAAACTGTCTGCTATCTGAATTTCAGTATCTCTTGGCATGTTTGGAAAATTCTCTTTCATAATTTTATGGAGAAGGGCAATTGTGCCTTGAGAGGCCACTTTATTGCTTTCAGGGATTCCCATGAGGCGGATATTAGCCTTCTTCAAATTATCCCAGAGCTCTCTGAGAGAATTATTTATTTTTGCTCTCCATTTCTCTTCCTCTTTGAGAATTTGGGAGCTTTCAAGGCTTTGTCTTCAATGTCCGAAATCCTTTCTTCTACTTGTTCCACTATGTTACTGAGGGAGCCTACTGTATTTTTCAGATCTTTGAGGGCTGCAAATTCTTGCTTCAGTGCATCAAAATCTTTGGTGGTTTTGTCTTTAAATTTGTTAAATTCTTGAGACAACTTTTGAATTGCTCCTCGAATTTCTAATTCCAAATTTTCCTCCATTCTGTTAATCTTGTTTGCAATTCAAATTCTGAATTCGATTTCTGACATCTCGGCCAGCTGTTTATGAATGGGATCTTTAGTTTCATCTGCCATATCTTTCCTTGGTGGGGGGTTGATCTATTCTGGTTATTCATGTTACCAGAGTTTTTCCACTCATTCCGCCCCATGATTATTTTACACCATTTGATTTTTGTCTTGGAACTTTGTCGAGGACCCCTACAGTGTTATGGCCCGAGAAAGTGGGGACCTGTTTGGTGTGCTGGGGCTAAGTGGTTCTGTCTTGTTTTCAGCTAGTCTCTGTCTGACCCTAGTGAAACAGAAACAATTCAACAGTTCTGGGTTGAATTCTCAGCTGTGGAGAAATACCAGCAATTAAGTCACCCTGCCTCTTACAGGCAACAATTGGAAAAGGAAAATGAAACCTTCCTACAACCACACACCCATGGCACCACTTGAATAGTTCTTGGGCGATTGGCTCAGTTCAAAAGGTCCAAATCAATTGTCTCAGTCAGCACCTGTCTCAGGTGGGAGAGTTTAAAAGGTCTCTGGCAACTGTTTCGCAGGGGTCTTGTGACAACTCAGATATGAGTTGCTCTGGTGCTCCATGGAGTCAGGAGGACCCACCCAGCAAATAGACTAGTCTGGGAAGGTTGATGCCTCCTTTCCCACCTTGCACCTCTATCACACCCAGTTACTGATATCCCTGCTGGGCTGTGACCCAGTTCCCTCTAGTGGATAGATACTCCAGAGGTTTTCACCTGCTTGAATCATAAGGAAATCTGTATCTGCTCAGCCAGGCCACTGCTCTCTGCCTCTATCCAGCAGGGAGAGGTGAGCCCTCACAACCTCGGGAGCTTGATGGAGGCTGGGGGGTGTTCACTCAGTTTCAGCCCCGCCTCTGATTGATGTTACTGACAGAACAGAAAAACTTTGTGGAAAGTTGTTTCTGTCCCTGCTAAATTCCCCTGCAGAAGAGAACCTGTTTTGAGTTCCCAGAGCCTGCACCTCTGGCTCTGTCTTTGCTCCTGCACGTTTGTATTCGGTTAGCTGTCAGTTCTAGCCTCCTGCCTTCCTTTGTCTATAGACGGACGATCCCCTGAGGGCCAGGTGTATCTTAGGCTCAGTAAAGTGTTCTTCTGGGTCAGCCCTGCTGTGGGAATTTCCCGGCTCTGTGCGTGTGTTTCCTAGTCCCTGTGCTCCACCCAGGCCAGTACCACCTCAGGCAAACGCTTTACTCATGGGGCCTGCATTTGCATCCCATATCTGTTCCGTGGTAGTTGCCACCTGAGAAGATGTCCGGCCTCCTCTGGTTGCCCAGGGAGACAGGGGGTGTGGCTTCGAAATATCTGGGAGTGAGCCCTATTGTTGCCAAAAATGGCTGCTGCTTTGCGCCTCGGGGCACTGCCGCTCTGGTGTGGTTCCCTCTCAGCCAATCATTTTTTTCTCACTCCTGAGCCACAGAATCACCACTGACCAGCTGCAGTCTAGGCCTTGTCCACACCCCTAGAGAAATCACTGAAGAATCTCGACTCCTGTGGGACAGGCCTTCAGACCTCTGAGTGAGAGTGGAGGGGAGTGCTGAGAGCTCAGAATTGCAGGTAGAGAATATATATATACCATATATTCTTGAGTATAAGCCAAGTTTTTTCAGCACAAAATTTGTGCCTAGAAACCCAAACTCGGCACAAATTTTGTGCCGAAAAAACTCGGCTTATACTCAAGTATATATGGTAGTTTTATACATTTTTATGCCTGGCAGGAGAATGCCGTGGCATCCTAGTAGGGGAAGTAGGTCCAGTTTTTAGAGGGTGTCTCCCATGGAGTATAGTGGGAGGACCTTTGAACACTGCTCGTTTGTTTTTGGGGTACTTCAAGCCGTTCTCAGAGTACCCCACATGGGGGAGGGGACTCCCGTCCTCTTGGTGATGGATTTTGTACCTTTTGTTTGTATCCTTAGGATTGCAGCTCGCCTCAGCAGGGTTGATTTGCGTTCTTCAACCTTCTCTCTTGGGCACCTCTAATCCACCAGGTTACTTGCTAAATTTCTGTCCTTTAACTCTCCTTCTGGATGGGACCCTCTGTGGAAAGTTGGCTTCAGTCAGCCATCTTGTTTCTGCCCCTGATATTATTCATTTTAACTGTAGTGAGGTAATATCTCATTGTGATTTTTATTTGCATTTTCCTGATAATTAGTGATGATGAACATTTTTTCATATACCCATTGGCCATTTGTACATCTTCCTGAGAGAACTATCTACATCACCTTTATTATTATTTTTTAAGGGACAGGGTCTTTCTTACAAGGGCTGGAGAGCAGTAGGGAATCATAGCTCACTGCAACCCTGAACACCAGGGCTTTATATAATCCTCCTACCTCAGCCTCTAGATCAGCTAGGACTTGAAGTGGATGTCACCATACTTGGCCAAGTGTTTTTTTTATTTAGAGATGGAGTCTCAGTATGTTGCCCAGGCTGGTCTTGAATTCCCAGTCTCAAGCAATCCATCCATCTTAGCCTCCCAGACTGCTAAGATTACAGGGATGAGTCACTGTGCCTGGCCTATTTCATGGTTTGTTTTTTGTTTGTTTTTATTTGTTTGTTTTTGAGACTGTATCACTGTATCGCCCTCAGTAGAGTGCCATGGTGTCACAGCTCAGAGCAATCTCAAACTCTTGGGCTTAAACGAATCTCTTGCCTCAGCCCCAAGTTGCTGGGACTACAGGCACCTACCACAACGCCTGGCTATTTCTTTTGTTGGACTTGTTGTTTAGCAGGCCTGGGCCAGGTTCAAACCCGCCATCCTCAGTTGCATGTGGCTGGCACCCTAACCACTGAGCTATGGGTGCAGAGCCATTCATGTTTATTTTTGAGATAGTTTTGCTAAAGATAAAATTTTTGATCAATGGTGGGTTTTTTTTCCCTTTCTTTACATCTTACTATCGTTTGGCCTTTGTTGTCCAGTGAGTGGTCAGCTGTTAATCTTATTGCAGTTCCCTATTTCATGGCCAATGGTTTTCCTCTTGCCGCCCTTAAGATTTTGTTTCCTTTGGCTTCAACATTTTTGTGATGATGTATCTGGTTGTGGATCTTTTGTTGCATTTGTGTAACTTACGAGTTATTTGAGCCATCATTTAAAAAAAATTTTTCTGAGGTCCATGTTCATTTTACTTCATTCTTTTTGCCCTCCAACCTGCAGGTTGCACAATCCATATTCATCTATCTCCCAGCACACTCACAGTTTTTGTTTCAGCTTAGCTCTGGTTGAACCCTTCTAGTGGACTTTTAATTTAAATTATTGAATTTCTAATTCCATAATATCCTTTTTAATAAAATAATTCGTCTCTATTGAGGAGACGCTGTCACCTTATCTTCCCTTACTCTTTTAAGCATGGTTTCCTTTTCTTTAATTCTTTGAACATATTTTTAAAGGCTGCTTTAAGTCTCTGTCTGCTGTTGGGGAGCTCATCCTTTTCAGAGATAGTTCCTTTTTACTGCTTTCCTCCCTTATATATGAGTCACACTTTCTTTGTTTCTTTGTGTATCTCATCATTTGTTCTTTAAACCTGGTCATTTTAGATAAATTCAAACAAACTTGGATACTAATCTGCCTCCCCCCAAGCTTATTCCTGTTTAGTGTGATGGCTGGACTATGCTGATAAAGTCTGTTTCTTCAGCGGCTATAGCTTCTGATATTAGCTCCTCTGCAGCCTTCGGAATGTGCCAAGTGACCCTGGGATAACTGACATTGGTTTTAACAGACCCCTCTTTTTCTCTTCCCTTGATGTTTGTGGTAAACCCTGTTTCAGTTGGTATTACAAAGACTTGTTAGGCTCTACTAGTGACGGATTAATTGATCTAGTCTTTCCAACAGGCCCTGGCACATAAGTTGCTCCACTGATCCAATAAATTTGAAACCTTTTGCACAGTCTTTGAGGTTTGTTCCTGCCCCAGGAAGGCTCCTCTTACTGTCTCACTCCTTGGGTCTCTGATAAGCTTCTGTCTAGTCTGTGATTCAGCTTCTTGCCCTCATCCAGTTACCAGCATCCTCCTAATTGACTATCACCAGCCTCTCCTTTATTTTCAGGAGTGTGCTGAGGTTTTCCACTTTTTCTTCTAAAGTCAGTTCACCTGGGGAGACCTTCAGAATTCTGTTTTTTCCTTTCTGCCTCTTCCCTTGGGCAGAAGCTGTGGGCCACTGCCTCAGAGATGAGGACAATACAGTGGCATGTTTCTCATGGAGTGACACTCTTGCTAGGGTGGCAGCCTCTGGCCTTTTTGGCTTGCCTTTTCTAAAATAGAACCTCTTCACTATGAGCTGCGGCAGTGGGAACCGGTCTTTAATTTTCTCAGCCTCCTATACCTGGGGTAGAGCCTCCCACCTATGACTCGGGACTCTCACAGGGTGGGGAAAAGACATCCCCAGGGTTTTCAGCTGCTCTTCTATGGAGCCTGGGCAGATAAAAAAAATACAAGGGCCAGCCTGCCCCTTGTAGTGACACAACATTCCTTAACTGAGAGCTTTGGACAAAGAAGGAATTATTAATATGCGTTTGTGGCTGTGTCCACATGGATCTTTCACTCTGAGCTTCAGGGAGTGGGGAGGCAGATGAGGAAAAGGAAAAGGAGGGAGAAGGGAATGGGATGTGGCTCAAATTCTGCAGATTCTCATGGTTCTTGCTGAGATGTAGTAGGTTTTCTTGAATAAATGCTTCTTCATTTGCTGTGTGCCCTGAGGACATTTTCCAGCAGACTTTAAGGGTTGCTTTTGGCTTTCTGCTGGGAGAGGGTCTGTAGAACTTCTAGAGCTCTTATTCCAGAAGTCATCTCAATCTCACTTATTTTTAATATAAATTGCTACTAAATTATACACCACTCTAATGTAGTTTTAGAGATTCCAAAGTATAATTACAAGATTATATATTATATGAAAAAGGTTTTTGTAAATTAAAAATGTTCGTATTCTTACACTGCAAATAATCCTTGACACTTTTTAGTTTTGAATGAAAGAAATTTCACTTGCATCACATACATTTGGGGGTCATTTTGGTGATCTCGGTCTGTTCTATGAAAAGTTTGGAAGATATCCTGTTAATTTCTTAATTTGCTGTCTACATAATCATCATCTAGTATCTTCCATGAAAGGTGCTGTTTATTAGAAATGGGTGCAGAAGTGAGGCATTGCCACTACCCTTGACAGGGTCACCATGCGCAGGGACATCTGGCTGAGTGTAATTCCAGCTCACGTGTTAAGCTTGGGCATTTTGCTATGCACAAAGGTATGTTGTAGGCTTGTAGATTTCCTGGCTGTCACTGGGATGTTTTTGACAGGAGCAGCAAGTAAACAGAATGGAAGGACAAAGTCTTTTCTGCCACTTGCCTCTGATCTCCCTACCCCATCACTCCTGAGCCTCCTATTGGTGACTCCCCAAAGGAAGCCAGCATGCAAAGGAGAACTGTAGTTTGCAGAGTTGCTACCTGACCATCACAGGGCAGCGTGTACGGCAGTCTAGATTTGTAGCTCAGAAAAAAGCATTTGAAAACTTGGATGCGTTGGAACAAACCAGAAACCTTTCAAATAGGTCCAAGTACATGTAAGTACAAGAATTCTATGTATGATAAAGGTAGCATTTGAAGCCTGGAGGAAAGAGTAACCAGTCAGTAGATAGCTCTGTGCTGATTTATTTTTGGAGGGAGAGGGGAAAGGACTATATACAAAAGTAAATTGGAGATGGATTAAATAGAGTCAGGAGCTAAACTGAAAATAACCAGAAGCAGATGTCAGTGAACATTTATGTGGTTTCACGATGGGGAAAGTTTTAAAGAATGGAAGTAAAAATAGAACTCAACAACAAAGTTAACATTTACTAATCAACATTGATGTGTACAAAAGCCTAAAATGACAAACTAGAAAATATTTATAAAATATTTTATAGAGGAAAGATTAATAAAGAGCTCTTGTGATCAGTAAGACAACTATCTCAATAGAAAAGGGGCAAAGACAATATGTTCTTGTAAAGAAAATAATGCAAATGACCAATAAAATTAAAATCAGCTTTGTATAGGATTTGGGAAAAGAAGTGCACTTACGGTGATAAAAGTGTAAATTGGTGTGGTCTTTGTAGAGGATTTTATCATTTGTGTAAATGTAATTGCTTACCTTGAAAAGAATTTCTTCTAGGATAGTAGGTAAGACAGTAAAGATGGTTGTAGATGGAGCTGAGTTCAGTTGATAAGAGCTTACTTTAACCAGCTTTGAAAAGCAGGTGATGTTGCAGTGAGGTGTGGAACCTTGTTGGGAGCCTGTAGAAAAACAACCAGCTTTAAATACAACTACAGTCAGCAGCAGTATCTCACTTGCGTGTAGATAGCATAAATGTGTAAGCAGATCGTGTGGTTTTATAACTTTTTCCTAGCAATAGTAAATAGATCAGAATTGGAGTGAAGAAGATTACTCGAGTGAGTGCCGAGGAACACATGGTATAAGATTGAATCCGGGGAGGTCTTGACTCAATTCTGCTCATTCCGGATCCCAGGTATACCGATGGCCACAGAAACAAGGAGACTCATGTATACAGCCAGACGTCATATGTTTCACTACCCCTAGTACACTCTCTTTTTCAGGGCTGTCCCCAGGAGGAACAAACAAAAGAAGTATATACTTTTGGAATGACTAGAATCAATTCCAGTTCTTACCTCTGATAAATTGTGGCTCCTGAAGTTGCCCATACAAGGTCTTAATAATTAGAGCCTGTTTTGTATTTTATCAAAAAGTAACCCCTAATTACAATAAGCATATTTTTAATCTTTCCACAAAGTAAAATCTATATTAAATGTAAGTCAGAATTAGTTTAACCAGCTAATTGATTGAAGGGAGAGGTGGCTTTTCTTTATTCCAGATTATGATTTTAAATTTGTGATCTCTGCTTCTATCTCAAGAGTTTTCTATTCTAGACCAGAAGGGCAAATAGTAAATGTTTCTAATTCTCTTTCCAGGGGGACCTCCTTTCTTGCCAGAAACTTTTGACCGAATTCTTCTTGATGCACCCTGTAGTGGAATGGGTCAGAGACCAAACATGGCTTGTACTTGGACTTTGAAGGAAGTGAGATCATATCAACCATTACAGCGGAGACTCTTTACTGTGGTATGTGATGACCCTTTCCTGTAAAGGAATACTGACCTTCGCTAGTTTGATGCTTGAACTATTGAGAGAAATGTCATAGCAGCATCATTCACAATAGCCAGGAGGTGGAAACAACCCAAAAGTCCACTGACAGATAAATGGATAAACCAAATATGATATACACATACATGGAACATTATTCAGCCTTAAAAAGGAATCACATTCTGATATGTGCTACAACATGAATGAACCTTGAACATATTATGCTAAGTGATAAGAACCAGACCCATAAGGAAAAAGACTGTGCGATTGTGCTTATATGGAGTAACTAGAAATAGGCAAAATTAAATAGAAGTTACTAGGGACTTGGGAATGGCACAGTTAAGAGCTTAATGGGTTCAAATTTTCTGTTTGAGATGATTAAAAGTTCTGGACATGGATGGTGGTGATGGTTGTACAATGTCACTATATACTTAACATGGTAAATTGCATGCTATATATATTTTTCTACATACACACATAAGAATGTACACAAAAGATTGAGAAAATTTGTTTTGCAGTTTTTAGCCAGGGCTGGGTTTGAACCCGCCACCTCTGGCATATGGGGCCAGCGCCCTACCCCTTTGGGCCACAGGCGTCGCCCAGAGAAAATTTAGTTTAAATACAGGGAGTTTTCCTTTATGTTGAATCATTCCTTAAAATGTAAGGGCAAGAGTAGAGTTTCTTCACTGATACATTTAATAAATTTCAAACATTCTGCTCTATCCTAAAATAGTTACTGAGTTGTTAACATATAGTTACTAATTGGAATACAAGGAATTGCATATAAAATGAATCACTTTTTTTTATAGGGTTCCTGGGTCATCTGAAACAGCAAATTAGGAAGTCTAATAGAGGCAAACCCATTGATAAAAGGGAAACTGACAGGGTGGTGTAGGATAGAAGAACCATGAAAACTGCCAATTTAAATGGTGTCCGGTATATTTTAGAACAGCGGTTCTCAACCTGTGGGTTGCAACCCATAGGAACTGTATGAAAGGGCTGTGGTATTAGGAAGGTTGAGAACCACTGTTTTAGAAGAACTCCAGATAGAATATTTGACGACTTTGCTCAGTCTTGTTAAAATGGCTGTGGATATCTCAGAGTATAAACAGCATTTGATCAGCTTCCCAATTATAAAGTCATAGGCTATAGCAGCAATGGATATTCTATAATTATTCAGTCTCTAAAGTTGTCTTTGAGCACATTTCTATTGAGCTGTCCTGATATCTCCTTTCATTCACAATGGTAGCACTGGCTGTGGATAATTCAACTTCTTGTTTTTCCTATACAGCCTTCAAAGAACACATCCTTAGAATTAAAACAGCAAGGAGGAAAAAGGAAGCTTTTCTTATAGCTGAGACACACTTTGACTTGAGGGTAAAATTAGGATTCTGTTGTAAAGGACTTGGCTCTTTGTTCTTTTTAGGTCATAGCAAAAAGGAAATTTTAAAAGGCTGCTAGGAGTAGATGCAGTCATGATTGCAGTGAAAGGGAACGCTGACAGTGGTGAGGAGGAAATTAAGAGTGTGGCAGGAGCGTCCTTTGGCCTGGACAGAAATGGAGAATCACACTTAACCAGAAACGTCTTCATTCCAGCGTGGCTCATCCACATAAGTGACCGTGGGTGCACAGGCTTTCATGGTGGATAACAGCTTGTCCTAGTGCTGGTGGTCACAAGCACTGTTGTTACAAGGATTTATGGAGAAAATCCCTGTAAACTGCACATAGCAGCAACGTAAATTTTGATCAGCATACTCTGGTTTAAAAAGCACAAGTAGGCTGGCTGCCATGGCTCATGCCTATAAACCCAGCACTTAGGGAGGACAAGGTGGAGGATTGCTCAAGGCCAGGAGTTTGAGACCAGCCTGGGCAACACAGCAAGACTCTGTTTGTTTAAAAAAAAAAACAAACAAAAAAACAACAAAAACAAACACTAGCTGGGTATGGTAGCATGTGCCTGTGGTCCTAGCTACTCGGGAGGGTGAGGCAGGAGGATCACAGAGCCCAGGAGTTTGAGGCTATAGTGAGCTTTGATCATGCCACTGCACTCCAGCCTCACAGAGTGAAACTCTGTCTCTTTAAAAAAAATAAGAATACAAGTAGAAGAATATACTGTATTTTTTTAAATTTTCCTTCAAAATTTTTAAAATATCTGGGAATTTGAAAATATAAACTTCAGATCTTTCAAATCCACTTTAGTATAACATCTTATTTCCTGATTCACTTATTTATTACACAAATATTCACTGAGCGCCTACTGTATGCAAGACACTATTCTAGATATTTGACAGTATAGTCGTAACACAGCAGGGAATGCCTGGCCTTATTTATGGGGTTTCTGTTCTAGCAGAGGAGGGAAGAACATGTATAGGCTACTCAGCTTATCATGAGGCATTAATTCCATGGCTCTGTGGAGCAAAGGGAAGACAGGAAGGGGGTCGGAGGGGACAGGATTGCTGCACTGGTGTAGTTCCAGTTTTACCTAGGGTCTGCGAAGAGCATTGCTGAAAACACGACATGTAAGTAGAGGAGCATTTGAAGGACTGAGTGTATGGAGAATTAGAACTTTCTGCCCTGGTGCCGAGCTGCTGAGGTGGGTGTGTGCCGTGCATGTGCCAGCCCAGCAGGCAGCCTGAGTGAGCCAGGGGAGGAGGTTAGGAGAGAAGGTCAGAAAGGCAAGCAGAAGGGGAGGAGGTTAGGAGAGAAGGTCAGAAAGGCAAGCAGACGCTTGGGTGTGTTGGCCTCCGTGGCCTGTGAGGACTTTGGCTTTGATTCTGATAACGGAGGGCATTTGAAGGGTTTGGGGCTGAGAAGGGACCAGTTTAGAAGGACTGCTCTGGATTGTACTGAGACTGGTTCGTAGGAGGGCAGGGAAGGAAGCAGGCAGACTAAATGGGAGACTGTTGCAATAACCCAGGCTTGGACCACGGTGTTAGTGCAAGTGGTGAGAAGAGGCCAGATTCTGGCTGTGGGTTGAAGGTGGACCCAATAGAATTTTCCAGTAGATGGGAAATATGAGAGAAAGAGAAGCAAAAAAGATACTCTAAGATTTGGGATGGGATCATCTGGAAGATGGGAAGATGTCAGTAGGTTTCAGAGGGAAGATAGGCGTTCCTTTGGGGAAATGTCAAATTTGATAGTAGAAAGGTTGACCAGCAAGTGAATATTTGACTATGGAATTCAGAAAGGATGTCTGGCCTACAAATGTAAATTTGTGAGTTTTCACCATAAAAATGGTATCTAAAGGCGTGAATGTGAGTGACTGTGTTTGAGAGAGTTTTGGTCCACATGGATTATGACAGCTCCATGATAGTGAAATGTGTCTACTCTAGGCAAGTATTGGTCCTAAGTGCTCTAATTAGAGACGGGTTCCTTACAGAACATCATTGTGTTTTACCCAGATACTAAAAAATGTACATTCTGCTGAGGAATTCCTTCAGATGTTTATTGGGTCTTGTGGCCTGTGTGGTCTGATCACAGTTTTTTTTAGGCCGTCCAGCTGCTGAAGCCAGGGGGTGTGCTCGTTTATAGCACATGCACTGTGACACTGGCAGAAAATGAAGAACAAGTTGCCTGGGCCCTCAAAACATTTCCTTGCCTGAAGCTTCAGCCCCAGGTAATAATAGTTTCACTTATGTCTGTGTAATCAAATCACGGAAACAGAAGCAGGTGATAACATGGTGTGTTACATGAAGAAATATGTTAAGTAAAGCTTCTGAATACTTTAATATACCATAATGTTTTTCTGAGTTTAAGACTGACCAGAGAGAATTTGTTTATGTCCTGACAAAGTTTATTCCTGTCTCTGTTCCTCACCATTGTGTTAAAATGGCACAGAGCTTGGGTGTATTATGTGTTTATTCCATTTGTAAACTTCTTACTATTCATGTTATTTGGCCCTTTCTTTCTAAAAGGTTTTCCTTTTCCCCCAATCCTGTATTTTTCTGATATGGAAAATGTTAAGCATTTTTTTTTTTTCATGTCCCATCAAAGCCCAGATAGGCTTTGATAACTGTGGGATATCAAAAGACCAACCAGGAGGAAAAAAAACAAGTTCAGGATTATTGTTTCTTTACAATCTATTATATAAACCATGTAACATTTAAAGAGCTTTCTTAAAATTTTTCACCTAGTGCTAGTCTAACTTTCTGTTACAGTCTTTATTAACACTGTAATTCAATTTTTAGCCCAGGTCGTTTGAGATTAACTTTAAACCCATAATAATGCTCGTGTTCATTTGGTATATTGAACATTGAGCTTTAGAACTTTCCTATATAGAAAATAGGTAACTGGAATACATAAATAAATATGAGATGGTTTCTAGACTCAGAAATTAAGATAATTACATTGTAGATGAAGGGAAGACTTAAGAATTAATTTGCAAGCATCTATACATGTCCACATACATATGTAGCTCAGTAGAGACCTAAAAGAGATGGAAAGTTTTCCCTTACATTTTCTTAACTACTATGTCTGAAAACCTGTCTTACTAACATAAAAACATTTGTCTATAAAATAGTGATTTAAAGTCAGGATTATAGTTCTTTTTCAGTAGTGGTTTGTAAGTATCACTCAATTCCTTTTGATTCTGTTCGTTGAAACTAATTGATACAGCCTTAATTTATGTATCCCTAATATTTGTTCTTGTAGTACATGTAAAAACAACAGCAACAAAAGTTTTATCATCCAGTTGATACGGGTCAGGGAGAGGTATCCTCGGTGCCTAACTCCTTTCAGAGTTTTAGATAGTGATAAAGCAGTTTGACCTCCCGCTTCATTTGTGATAATGTTCCATTTACTCAGTGCCCAGTGGGCACCTATGAAGCTGTGATACCACCTTCTTTAAGCCTTATCTGATGTCTAGACCAGGAAGTTGAGTTACCTAAGTTACTTAAGGTCAAAAGATAAAATGTAGCAGCTGCTGTTTGAGTCCATGTGTTTCCAGCTACAGAGCTCAGGGCTTTGTAACTTCATAGTGTTTGATGAGCACTCAGGACATAATAGGTGACCATAATTCATCAGGTCACCACACACTACTGATTTCCCACTTCACTGCCCAGAAAACAGCACGTATGTGCCACAAAAGTAAAAGGGGTTTACTCATTTTTCTATTTTTGGAAGATGTGGTCGTTACAACACAATGTGTCTTTTAACTTAAATTGCACCAGGCGTACTTACTAATTACAGGATGTTCATCCACATTTATTCACTTCTCCAAACAGGAACCGCAGATTGGAGGAGAAGGGATGCTGGGAGCCGGCCTGTCATTTGAACAATTGAAACAGCTGCAGCGATTTGATCCGTCTGCTGTGCCACTGCAGCACACTGACCTTGATGCTCTGAGAGATGCCGCAGCAGAAGACATGATGCGCTTGGCAAATAAGGATTGTATAGGTTTTTTCATTGCAAAATTTGTAAAATGCAAAAGTACAGAGGAGAAGGATCCTCAGAAATGAAAATTCCAAACATTTGCTTTTTTTTTTTTTTTTTAGCCAAAGTGTTGTCAGGCTCACTGAGCGATGGCATGGTTGCTAAGGAGACAAATGGCTGCCAGCTGTTTCACCAGGATCACGAGATACAGAGGAAGTAGGGAGTGGTGGGAAATAATATTTTGTTTTTAAAATAATGTTTTCTTTATGGGTTTAGTGGAGTTATGAAGAAGAGAAGATGTCTATAGATGTCTGGAACATATTTTCATTGGGGTCTAGTATTTGTAAAAATATAAGTCATTTTGTAATGTTAAAAATTAGTGACTGTAACAAAAGGAATAAATTAGCAATATTTAATGTGGTTATAAAAAAATAATTGTTTTCTGTTCCCAAGTTCCTATGTTGTAATTCCTGAAGAATTCAGGACACGTGAAGTATAGTATTTACTATGTACCAACAACTGAGGTAGTATTTTACCTTTATCTCTGCTTGTTATTTGGGACATCAGCCCCTCTTTCAAATGAATTATGAATACTCTTCTAAATGATAGCTGACCTTTCCTATGTTTAATTTTGTTCATGATTTTAAATTAGAGAATAAAATAATTATTTTCTTTACACTAAATTTTAAAAATTAGAATATTCTACAATTTGGATACCTTATTTTTTTAAACATGCATAAATTATTAGAAAATGTTTGAAAAAGAGAAAACCAACTTCTGACATGTGGGACTGGGCCTGGCCCTTACAGCTGGGCCTTGATGTTCTATTGAACATAAACCATTTCACATGAAACCAACATCAAATAAGACAACTGTGCCTGTGACAGATCCAGACTAAAAAAGACTACTTCACAATCGAATATGGACGCAGACAAAAAACAGAGCATCATTGGAACTAAAAAATGACCATATGGTGGCCAGCGTAAGTGACAGCTTTTTAAAAACATTAATTATAGCCTCAGCTTATTTCATTCTACTGTTACTGGCTTTTTAGATAAGGCTAAAATACTCAGCACCCAACCAGAGTTTGAAGGCTAGCTCATGCAGTGGCCGTTACATCCAACTGTTCTGTTAGCTCACCCTGAACCTAGCCAGCCCTGGGCAAATGAAATGCATAATGGACAACAATTGCCTGATAGTTTGATTTCTTTTTTCTCCCTCATAGGTTTCCTTTGGGAATTCCTCGTAACTGTCACTATATCCATAATGATTGCAAGGCCTCTTGGATCAGGTAAGATTCCTATCTGGAGAAGCCTGGCTGAAACACCCTTCCCTGAAGTTGTCTAGGCACCCCTCATTGGGTGTCAGTCCCAGTCTCTGTTGGTCTCCCAGCAATGAACACTCCCTCATTCAAGTTTACTAGCTGTGCCCTCTAAACCCCACTCCACATTTGGGAAACACCCTGGAGGCAGAGACTCTGTCCTTTTTAGTCGCTGCTTCAGAGCAGGTAGTCAGCAAATGTTACCAAATGAGAAATTATTTCAAGCACATGTGTGTGTTTTTGATGTCTCTCATTCTGCCTTGCATCCAGTAGATGTTATTTGACTAAAGAGAAACACTTTACCTGTGACATTTCTCTTTCCAGGGCTTAGCATACCTTCTCAAGCTTTAAATGTATTTTAAGAAACCCCACAAAATCCATTTCTTCTCAAGCTCTCTGCAAAGCCTTATGCTAAGTGGGATGAAAATGGTAGAGAATCAGCATAACAACAAAATTGCAAACAATTAATAGCAACAAAGATCAGGACATAAGCATTGCCAGCAAAATGGAAGAAAAGTATTTGCATATTGAAAATATTAAGGACACAAAGAATATTGTTAAAATTTCCTTAAAGGTAGACAACTTTTAGTAGGCTTTTTCCGTTCAAAAAAATAAGCAAATTGGAACATAAAATAATCTTAAGAGACATGGAAATGTAAGGAAAAAAATGCTGTCGGAAGGGAGAAAAATGTGAGGGAAAGTTAATAAATACATATTTTTAACATATTTAGTAGTAACACAGGTCTCTGCAACAAAAAAGCATTTAAAACTAACAGGGAGTACATTTTACTTGAAAGGCCTGTGTCACATTTTAAATAGCAAAGTATAAGTGGTTAAAAATACAATGTAGCGGAAATTAAAAAACTGACAGATTACTCTGTTAGAGATCACATCTTAAATCTTTTACCTACCTTGAGCTTTAAATTTTAAATCAGACACATTGGGAAGATTACTAAAGGAACATCAAGTGTTTGGCCTTGCCTCTAAGGAAGGTACTCCCCAAGTAGGAAGAGTTGCTGAATATTTAACATATCCTCAATTACGTGAATCATTCCTAAAAGGGCAATTAATACCACTACTAAGGAACAGTGCAGAAGCCAGCTCTTTATTTGTTTTATATGAGTTACTTTAAACCAGGTTTGTTAAACAGTTCAGTGTAGCTGACAGTGAATGTCTAACAGGAATGCATAGCAGACCATGTGAAAAAATGTGGCATTGTCCCAAAGTACAGTATGACTAAGACACCCTGCATTTAGCAGCACCTTTTTGTAACAGTAACTTACATTAGCAGTAGAGAAAGAGCATAGGAAAGACTGAAACGAGTCTGACAAAAACATACAACTGTTAAATACATGTCTAGCATGTTCTAGGATGAAATCATGATTCTACAACTGAGTAGGTTAAGATTAAGCCTTTGCTGTGTGAAGACCATAATTTTACATTCCATAAGTCAGTAAATCCTATCGTCTTTGGGACTATTTCTTCATTTACCAGTTTACAACACAGTGTACACATAAGCTTATTATACAAATTTCATGTATAGATGTTCTTATGCCAAACCCTTCAGTATAACTTTTGGAGGAATACTGAAACATTCCAAAGTCATTAATTGGGACGAAATACCAGAGAGGGTCAGACTGGTAATCAACAACATTTTGCTATGATGAAAGTTGAGCAGAAATATTTCATGAAGGTAATTGAAGTATGGTTTCCCATCGATGTGAGGATTTTGTCAAAAATGTTACATATTATGACCACTTTTATATTTAATAAGTTTCACATAAACAGTATAGAGCTAATTAACAAGGAAATTGCTTCTACAGGAAATTTTCATATGTTAGCTGATGAAATACCACACATGTAACTGATTTTTAAAACTGAATTTTCTTAAGGGTATGGTAAGTAGGGAGTTAAATGTAAAACAATCTAAACTTACAGAAGTCTAACAGTATTTGGCAGTAACTTAGGAAGCAAAACAAAAAAATAAAATTATTATGTTAAATAAGTTAGTATACAAATCTGAATTTACAGATAGGCATTTTCCTGGGACAGACTCGCACACTTAATCCTACCTTACCTGTGCAGTCTGACTGGACAGAATATACACTTAAGACACAGAAAAAGCTGCCGCATTAACACGGCTACAACAGTGGAAGCTTCTTAAGAGACAATGTCTTCAAGGTCCCCCTTCAGAGTGGGTGTCTGATGTAGGAAAATGTTCTTAACATTTTATTCATTGCAAGTCCCCCCATTTTTGCCCTGATTACTTCTGAAGAGCAGAAACTTTGGTTGTAAGAAGCACTTCTGGGTACTGACAGTGAGACTGGGGAGCTGGTGGGGGGAACAACGGTGGGTGAGCCAGGAGAGAAACCCCAGGAACAGTAGGCAAGCTTAGAAAATGAAGTGGGAGAAGTCATAAAAATTTATTTTCCCACGAAATAATTCCACAAGCTGTGTAAACGTTTCTTACTAAAACAAATACTCTAACACACAAAGATTGTACATTTCCAGTGAAACACTCACAGTAAAAGTTGCCTGTATTTTTACTCTCTAGGAGCAAAAACAAGGAGCCAGCAGATGAATGCTTTCCTAGTTACCTTTGGCAGCAAGCTTCCTCACATTCCCTGACTGCGCCATGGATTCTAAAGCAACACGGAGCACGAGGAGACACCAAGCCAGGTGGGCAGCATTCTACAGACCAGTCTCTAGTGTCTTCCTCACACTCGTACACAGACACACACACACACGTGCACACAGCGGGTTCCGGCTCAGATCTTCCAGTGCAGCGACTACAACAGACACCAGCTACTAAGAATGTGTTCGTCACAATCAGTGTGAACTGTACGGAGTAGAACAACCTCTGGAGTTTGGTTATATTTACCATAATTTATGGTGAAAATTATAAACTTACAAGGATGGCATAACATTCAGAAATCAAACCTTTTCAAGTCAAGCAATCACACATATTTACAGTATGTACAGACTTTCTAATAGAATGAGGATCGTGTCTATCTAGACAATGTTATTATAAATTTCCTGAATGGGGGCATTTCTAGTCCCTGTAATTCATAAAGCAAATCTGCTGACTTGGCATTAAGACTCTAAAATAGTGTGATCAAACTGATATGTATATATATATATTATGTATATAATTATAATAAGGTGTCTGCAGAAATAACATTTACAAACTCTCTATACAGTACACAGTACTAGTACATAGAAAATAGATTCTAACTTTATGATCCCCTTTGTGTAAGGCAAGACTGAATCTGTCTCCAAATTTAGTCAGCCAGAGGTACAAACACGCAACAGCGGTCCATGAATGAATATGCAAATCAGGTGCCCACGTATTAAAAATCTGGAGAAACAAGAAACTCCACTTTCTATCTGTGCTGATTCTGGCTTGCTGGATATATCAATTGCATTTCTTAAAACACTAGTATCACCTAGATGGCAACAGATTTTGTTCAAGTAGCAGCTGCCCGAGACAGTTTGTGAAGAGTCCAGTATAAAACCGGAGGACTGCATTCGTACCAGGCCAATGGATACAGCACTTTGAATACTCTATTTCATGCTATTGCTGTTCAAGCAATAGCAATACAAGATATTACAAGACGTCACATATGATTGCAATAGAGACCCCAAAGATTTTTGAGGGTGAAAAAAATACACACACACAAAGGGCAGAAGTCATTGGCGGATGTAGACATCCCTGTTCCACTCCCGGGCCTCATTCCGTTTTTTGGAGATGACGTCTCCATCCTTGTCACAGTAGCGATCCTTGGATTTATGACGGCTTCGCTGTCTGTTGCACTCGTTATGGTCTTGCTCTCGGTCCATGTCCCTGGAACGGTGCCGTGGTTCCCTGTGTCTGTGGTCACTGCTCCCGTGGGTGTCATCTCTGTGGCTATGGTCACGCTGTGAGGCATAGTGGTCCACGTGTTCATGGGAATAATCTTCCTTGGGCTCCACATAGGCAGAGTCTCGACTCTCCTGGGTCTCGGAATCAAATGTCTCTTGCCTGGAGAGGCCTCTGCTTGTACCACTGCGATGGTTGTGGTGGGGGGCAGAGGAGGAAGAACGGTGCTGGGATTTCTTGACAGGTTCCGGGCAGGGTTCTTCTTCAGCTTGAGAAGCAGAGCGGACTGGAGCAGAGCGATCGGTCTTCTGCTCACCTTGAGAACCCTGCCAAGGAGGGGAGCACATGGGCATTAACTAAGGTCAGTGGGTAAGGAACCAGCACAGCCTAAAGCAAGTCTATTCTAGCATTGTCTTTCTGTGAAATGAATTCTAACCTATCTGAATTCCTGTGATAATGTCCAATGGCATTTGTAAGGGTCCAGAGCAGTGCACATAGAAATAAAAAAAAGAGGCAGTGTTCTGTGTATTCTCTTTTGTGGTTAAATACAGATCCTCAAGAGTTTTCTGCAGATAGATGGAGCCTTAACTAAGTATATGTAGGAAGATGAAGAAAGAGAATCCAAAATAATTAAAAATATAAAATGCTTCAATGACAATATACTGCTCTAGGGCCTTCGTATATAATTAATCTGCTAGTCTTATGAGATAAGGTCAACTCATGATAAAAGACAGGAGGTAAATCAGTTAATTATAAGAAATAGTCTGCTCTCATTATTCCTGAGTTAAGAGCAGTTGGGGAACTTGTTCAAGGATGAAAATTCAGTTGGAGGTAGAGCCAGGACTGGAATCCAGGTGGTCTGCTTCCACAACCCGTGCTACTGACCAGCCCTGTCTTAAAGAACATGTAGTGAGTTTTAAAGCCTGTATCATAGGATAGTCTGTTCAAACAGGTTAACAGCTTATGCTGGA
Source organism: Loris lydekkerianus (assembly GCA_963574355.1). Taxonomy (NCBI): domain Eukaryota; kingdom Metazoa; phylum Chordata; class Mammalia; order Primates; family Lorisidae; genus Loris; species Loris lydekkerianus. The sequence continues at coordinate 54,249 of CAUYPK010125314.1, read as the reverse complement.
CTTGGTTAAATGGTTTGTAATGTTGGTCTAGGGCAGTGGTTCTCAACCTGTCAAACAACCCTTTCACAGGGGGCGCCTAAATACATCCTGCATATCAGATATTTACATTATGATTCATAACAGTAGCAAAATTACAATTAAGAAGTAGCAATGGAACTAATTTTATGGTTGGGGGTCACCACAACCAGAGGAACTGTATTGAAGGGTCAAAGCATTAGGAAGGTTGAGAACCACTGGTCTAGGCATAGAGTTAGTGTATGGGGAATAAGCCCCATGCTGGCTCTCTGGGTTTGGATCTCAGTGGTGTTCCCTTAAGCAGCCTAGGTTCTCTATGAAGACTGTTAAAAAAAAAAAATCCCTTACCTGTGAATTAGAGGCTGGGGTGGGGCTAAGAGGCAGAGTGGAGGTGGCTGAAGTAGGGCTAAGGAGAGGGTTGGGGTGACTGGTGCTGGGAGGGTGGGTGGCCTTCCAGTAGGCCTCCAGGTAGTCGGCCAGGTGCTCACAAGCATCCTCAAGCTGGTTCTCATCCAAGATCACATCAAACAACTCCTGCAGGGGCAGACATTTCACAGCACAGTTATGCCGGCCTAAGGCAGAATTCCCGCCTCCTTCCCTGATTCCCAAAACTGAGGGAGAAAAGGGCAGAGGAGGTGGACCCCCGGGTACTGTATCTGCTCTTGGTCACCTGCTACTACCTTCTCCTTGTTTCTTGGCTGTCGGTCCACCTCAAATTAGTGTTTCAGACACTGAATGCATAACTAGTAACAACCACCAGAAAGTGAACAGGCTTCATAATTAAGAATGAGACAGCACAGAAAAGTTGTCTATCAACAGTGAAAAAAGATTTGGACCCATGATCTTGTGTTAGATACTAACAAAATGAAATCACCGCAGGATATTTCATTTCTTTGGAACGAATACCCCTTGAAGTAATTAGGATTCTCTTCCCTGACAGGTGTTTGACTATCTGTTTTTTGTTTGCTTATTTGTAAAAATACAATGCCAGGTCTGATTTTTTTTCAACTGGATTATGCCCTATATAGAGAGATAACTTACTGGAGGACACTGAGCCAGTTTATCAGCTGCTACCATCTGGACATTGAGGTGTTTTGCTTGTGATTTCCCTCGAGATTTTATTAACCTTTGTAAAACCTGTAAAAGATATGAATTTTTAACAGGAATATCTGTACTCATACAAACTAGAAGGCATATTACTGAGTCCTTTCTCTGGGGTCTTTTTGTACAGGTGTATAGGGCCTTATTATATATACAATAAAGACTTACAATAGAGCTAGAAAATACACTATATAAGGTCATCTGCAAAACTGACACGTGAACACAAATCTCAGTGCAAGAACAAGCATGGAGCTTCTTTTGAAGTTTTTTTTTTATTTCTTTTTGCTACATGTAGATTAGCAGTTCAAACAGTATGTCTCAAAACCTTTCAAGGTTTTAAAAATTTGTTGAGAATACCAAAGAATATTTATTTAAATACTTACCATATTAAAATTAAAACTGAGAAAGTCTAACAACATTAATTCATGTAAAAGTAATAAATGTGTTATATGTTAACATAAGCATGTTTTTCTTCTTTTACAAACCTTTCTAATGCCTGGCTTCACAGAAGACTCGTGAGGTCTGCCTGCTATCTCTATTTGATCTTCTCCACTCAGTCTACTACAATGTATTATTTTGTTTGAATATGCAAAGAAAATTCAACCTCCTACAGATATGGTATTGAGAAAAGAAGGCATATTTTAGTAGCCTTCCCAGATAATTGTGCATGTTCTTCTTTGATACCAAAACTCAACAAGTAGTGATTTTTTAAAGACTAGTTGCCATGTGACATCTGAAAACATATCAGTGAAGTAACTCAGTACCATTAGTCTGCCTTGAAATTAACATTATTGATTTGAAAAATACCCTGAGTTCTTTTACTGGCAACACATACTGTTAGATGTTCTCCTCGAAGTGATAGGCTCACTTTTTGTTTTATTTTGTTAAGGCTCAGGGTCTTGCTCTGTTGCTCAGGCTGGGGTGCAGTGGTGGGATCACAGCTCACTGTAACTTCCAGTTGCTGGGCCCAAGCAGTCCTTCTGTGTCAGCCTCTCCAGTAAGGAGGGGCTACAAGTATATGCCATTATCCCCAGGCAATTTAAAAACAATTTTTTATTGTCGGTGTAGAGAGGGAAGATCTCACTACATCGCTGAGGTTGGTCTTGAAATCCTGACCTCGTACAGTCCTCCTGCCTTGGCCTCTCAAAGTGTTAGGATTACAGGCATGAACCACCACGCTCAACTGACAGGCTCGCTTTATTCAATAAAGGGTAGCATGTCAGTTCTGTGAGATAAATATGGTGTTCCAGGAACAAGTGGTTAGTTTCGTTTACATCTCAAATAATCATATCAGTGCTTGTCCTTCAGATGACTTATTTTGGTATGTATGTCCTATTTCATGAGACAGGATATTAAAAAGACTCATACTAAAGAGCCAATATTTTAATAAACTAAATGTCAGTTCATCAGGATTTCTTAAGTGACACTGGCTTTTTCTTCCTTAGACAGTGAGAACATGGTAATGATGATTTTTAACACCAGTCTTGATTCATGCTTAGTTTCCGGCAGTTTCACCCACCACTGCATTTGATCATTCATGCAAACGTCACAACAGTGGGAAAAGGTGAATAATGTCTTAGTATTATCCTAGAAGTAGATTTGACTTCATGGACTCTCTGAAAGTATTTCAGAACCCTGTTAAAAATTCTTGACCAACAAATCTCTTCATCTCTGTGCATTCATCATAAAAGCTGTTACTATTAAAAAGCAGAGCATAAAGTTTATTTTAGTAAAGTTTGGTTATAGAGCAAAGAACAGCAGCCCTACTTACCTTAGGAGAGGAAATCTTCACATATACTATAATAGGGGCCAAAGAGGTCTTACTCAGTTGAGCTGGATGATTGATAGTGTCTGCATCAAGAACTACCAACTGCAGCGTTCTTGCAAGTTCAAAAATTCTTTCAATTTCACTCTGCACTTCCGCTGTAAAATGTCAAACAGGGTTCAATTAGTTAAAGTACAGTATTTAAAGGACAGAAAAAGGGTATACTATTTTTTCAGCAGGAAGGTAGGTCAACCATTATGTTAATATTTATATGCAATACAACTGATTACAAGGTATCCTTTTGGAAAGTTTTGTTTCTCCACACCACCTTTAGAATTTAAGGAATTGCCCTCAACTAGCTTTAAAGTTTACTTTTGAATAATACTGTATGTTTGTTACAGTTAAATTTGTTTGCTCTTGCTCTGGTAATTCATTTTTTGGTGCTATAAATCCTTCACTCTGCGGAATCATTTCATAAAACTGTTATAAGAAACTTAAGAGATACCATTCATGCATTTTTGATCATATTACCCCAGCAACTCTTACTAGCTTTCCTTTTATTTATATGTCACTTATCAGTATGCTGTCTAGATATGTTTATTAGCAGGCTGAGTAACATCATAACCAGAGACAGAAAGGGTGTCTCTAACAAATTTGTTCAAAGGCACACTACTCTTATTTTCCAACAAAGAAATGAGGCTTCAACATCATGTCTTAAAAGGGCAGTTATCGAAGGACAGCACTACAGAAATCCAAACTATAAAATTTACTGAAAACATATCACCACATATTTCAAAAACTACTTGAATGCCAAGAAAATTACATTCAGTTCATCTGCTGCCCCATGCTCTCTCCAAAGAGCCCAAAACCTAACTAAATAGAGAATATTTCCGTCATTGCAGAAAATTCTGTCTACGCTGCCCAGTGTGCTAACTGCTAACCACGTGCTGCTACCAAGCACTTGAGACATAATTAGTTTGAATGAACAACTGAACTTTAAATTCAAATAGCCAGAAGCTTCTAGACCAGGCACCACAGGTCTATAGTGCATTATATGTAACTTGTAGTTCCTACTGCAGTCGTGGGGGTCATTTCCATGACACTCCTAGACCAGCAAACTTGGACCTATGAACTCCTTTCAGTTCTTAAGTATTTGCATTCATGCTGAAAGACTCCTGGCAATAATTTTAACTGGTATATTATTCCAGGAAATTCAATTCACTAATATCTCTGCCTCCCAATTACTTGTATTTACCTAGATGTTTTTAAGCAATCAGGACCCCCAACTACTTTAGAAACTAGATTTATGCAGTCCCATACACCCATGATAGTATTGCTGAAAGAACAAAAATATTATCAAACTTTAATAAAGCTTCTGGATTTACCAGTTGATAAGGAAACACTAGGATAGAGAATCACAAACTATTACACCAATGAATGTAATGCTGTTAGTAAAATTCAAAATGTGAAACTCTACAGAAAAAGTAACCCACCCAGTTTTTTTCAAGCAAAAAAGTCACAAGGTAAGGACACAAAAAACTCCATAGATTAATAACAGAGTAAACAGACACCCTACAGAATAGGAGAAAATATTCACAAACTGCATCTGACAGAAAAAAAAAAAAAGTGAGCAAAGAACACGAACATTTTTTTAAAGATATACAAATGGCCAACATGAAAAAAAAATCTCAGCATCACTAAACAGAGAAATGCACATTAAAACTTCAGTGAGATACTCTCTTACTCCAGTTAGAATAGCTGTTATTAAAAAGTCAAAAAACAATAGTGGGCAGCACCTGTGGCTCAAGGAGTAGGGCGCCGGCCACATATACCAGAGGTGGCAGGTTCAAGCCCGGCCCAAACTGCAAAAAGATACTGGGGCAGTGCCTGTGGCTCAAAGGAGTAGGGCACCGGCCCCATGTGCCAGAGGTGGTGGGTTCAAACCCAGCCCTGGCCAGAAACTGCAAAAAAAAAAAGATACTGGCACAGATGTGGACGAAAGAGAATGGTCAGGCACTGTTGGTAGGAATGTAAATAAATAAAACCTCTATGGAAAACAGCATTGGAATCCCTCAAAGACTGAAAGTAGATAGATCCAGCAATTCCGTTATTAGTATCTGCCCAAAGGAAAATAGGTCATTCTATTAAAACATGTGTGTTTACTGCAGCACTATTCTGAATAGCAAAGATATGGAAACTTTCTAAGTACCCATTAGTTCACGAACAGATGAAAATGTGGCACATGCGCACACGTATGGAATGCTAATCACCATAAAAAAGAATGAATCATGTCTTTGACAGCAGCATGGATGGAACTGGATGGAGGCCATTATCTTGAGTAACTCAGGAACAGAAAGTCAAACATCACAGTCTCACTTATGAGTAGGAGAGGGGTGTGAGAGGAGAAATTGCCTAATGGATACTATGTACACAGAGCCCAGACTTGACCATTATGCGATAAATCCATAACACAAATCTGTACCTGTACTTCACAATCAATAAAAAATTAACAACAACAACAAAAATCTATAGAATAAGAGAGACTTAAGAGACCCTTTATCCATAAAGTACAGACCTTGTTTGGATCCTACTTAGGGTGAATAGTAACTTACAATGCATAAATAAGCTTACTCATTTATTACAAAGCAATAACTAATGCAGAGCAGTAAGTGAGTAAGCCTAATACCCTTAGGATGACTGGGATTTGCTTGGAAATAATCCCCGGATGGTTGGCAGAGAAGGAAGAGGAAGATGATTCATGCAACAAGATTGGCCATGAGTAGCTAGCTGATAGTTGAAATAGGGTTGTGAATAACTTGAGATCCTTACAATATTCTCTTTACTTTCACATATATTTGAATTTTTTTTTTTTAAACAGTTTTAAAGATGAAAATGGCATTCTGGTATTTCTTTTCATAATAGTGTTCTAAAATAGTACCACTAGTAGTCTAACTCTTCTCTGTTACTTTTTGCTGTTGTTGAGACAGAGTCTTACTCTGTCACCTAGCCTGTAATGCAGTCATGTCATCAGAGGTCACTGCAGCCTCAAACTCTTGGGCTCCAGCAATCTTCCTGCCTCAGCCTCCTGAGCAGCTGGAACTACCAACGGCTGCCACCACACCTGGCTAATCCGTTGATTTTCAACTTTGTGGCCTATAAATGTCTACACGACGACAAACCCCAACACTCAAATTCCAACCTAAATTAATATTTATCGTAAGCATCAGGAAAATGATCACCAAGATTTTTTCTATGTGCTCTGTTAGTAACTATTCATATACCTGCTAAATCCCATACCTTAAATGTACTTTAAAGGTTTGAGCACTATTTATGTTTGTTTATTATAAATTTAACTTGTTTTCGCTGAATAAAATCAGAAAGCATGTAAACAGAAAAAAATAATCCATAATCTTATAATATCTGGAAATTACTTCTATTAATGTCCAGAAATTTATAGAAATTATTTCTGTTAATACATAGGAATATACATGTATACATTAATACATACACACTTGTATATACATGTCCCTATCTTTTTAGAAAGTCTTACACAAATACTTTAAACTTCTTTAATTAGGGGGAAAACTGACATAATTTAAAAGATTTTAAAGTGGCCTTCCAGAATCCCAGTGTGACATTAGTAAATATAACCTTCAGGAGAGATGACATATTCAGATGAAAATACTTCTAACTTCCAAGTACAACTGATGCCTTCAGAAAGAAATGTATCCATACCAAGGATTTTCCTTTGACAGACTACATCATGCTCAGAATTTACTTCAAAAATGAACTGTCAAAGACTTTCCTGATGTTCATATCTGAAACTGGAAAAAAAACAGTCTGAAAGTCCATTTGATCCTTCAGAATTGTCCTAACTGGTCAAAGAATGCAGGTCAGCATCTTGAAGACGCGGCAAACCCTATTCATCTCCCCACATCACAGAATTTTTTATACTTATTGTATTAAAACAGACAAAAAAATAACAGTTTCCTCTGCTTTGTATCTAAAATATCTATGAACGATACCCAGTAGGAATCATAATTTTTCTCCAAGATAAGAAGGATGGGGGAAGTGAACTTACTCTGAAGGAAGTTTCTGCAATCAAACAACACTGTGACAACAGAATGATACTAACTTTCATTGTGGCTAGTGTTGAGGGACATCTGAGTGGTTAGGAAGAAACCAGTAAAACCCAGAGGCAGCTCTAATACCAGTTATGTAATGGTGATCTCAATGCTGTTTTGCTGTTTTCATAATCACTAAGCACAAAACTCCTAATGTTGACCAGCGCTTGCCATGTCTAAAGAAAACCTGTAAAGCCTTCTTTAACCACCTTTCTCCAGCCCAGTGAGCTCCACCTTTGCCTCCCATCACAAGGTGGCCAAGTGGCTTGGGTAGAAACATTTGATCCACAGATAATATGTTGAACTTAAGTATTTTTATCTGTCAAATGGAAAGGAGGAACCCATGCTGAGTACAGGTGGTCCTTGACTTACAACGGTTTATTTTTTTTGTTGTTGTTGTAGTTTGGCCGGGGCCGGGTTTAAACCCGCCACCCTTGGCATATGGGGCTGGTACCCTACTCACTGAGCCACAGGCACTGCCCATGGTTTATGTATTTTTAATTTTACTGTACTGTAAAAATACTCTTTCTCTTCAGATTGCATAAATCTTTTGCTGTATACAGTGATGCACAACCAATAACCCATACACAACCATTCTGTTTTTTATTTTGAGTATTCAGTAAATTACACGAGATAATCTGCACTTCATTTTAAAATAGACTTTGTGTTAAGTGGCTTTGCCTGGCTGTAGGCTATACTATGATGTCAGTAGGTTAAGTGTATTAAATGCATTTCGACTCACATTTTCAACTTAGCATTGTTTATCAGGACGTGATCCCATCGTCAGTCAAAGAGCATCTATACATAATAAACCTCAAATACAACTTTGTATTTGTACCTACCTCTGTTAACATGTAACCTTACTCTATTTCAATGCAGTAATTAAATTTTTTTTTTCTTTTCTGTTCTTTTTTTTTTTTTTTTTTTTTTTGAGACAGAGTCTCACTTTGTTGCTCTCTTTGTTATAGAGTGCTGTGACGTCACAGCTCACATCAAACTCAAACTCTTGGGCTTAAGTGATTCTCTTGCCTTAGCCTACCAAGGAGCTAGAACTATAGGTGCCCGGCTATTTTTTGGTTGTAGTTGTCATTGTTGTTTGGCAGGCCTGGGCTGGGTTTGAACCTGTAAGCTCCAGTGTACGTGGCTGGCGCCCTAGCCACTAAGCTACAGGTGCCAAGCTGATTAAAATTTTTTCTAATCAGCAGGAAATGGACTAAAAACTCAGAACAGTATGAAATTACTTCTGTTCTGTCCCCCAGCACAGTGCCTGGTACATAATTAACACCCAAAAAGTGTGCTGAAAGGAGGAGTGAATTATGAGGTTTTCAAAAATAAAGACAAAAACTACTATTGTAGAAAAGAAACATTAAGTCTTAAAAACGTGTTAGTTTGGCAGCCAGATGTATTTACATGAAATCAAAGTCTCCCACTGCTATAGATGGACCATCAGAGCAATATAATAAAAATTGTACTTGATTTCTCAAGACAGACACAGCTACCCTGGTAATTGATGGGTCAAAAGGAGAGAAGAAATGAGATTTAAAAAATAACTGGTCCATAAACTTCACAGTTATTGTTAAAGCCATTGGAAAGCCTACTTTCATTAGCTCTTTATTCTCCATAAGTTATTTACTCTCTCTCCTCCTAGAAGAGAGATGGCACTGTTCAAGTAATGCACTGAAAAATGGCTCCACCCAATGGAAAGCAATCTTGGACAGGTATTCAGAACACTGGTTTCTAGCTTCGGCTTTATACTTGCCTGGGTACCTCACTCCACAGCCTTTCACATCTTGTGGTTCTCCGGTTCTTCACTGTATAGAGATGGGTTTGAACTAGATCAGGAGTTCTCAAACTTTGGGTACAATAGGGTCACCTGTGGGCTTAAAGTAGAAATGGTAGGCGCCCCTCCCAGAGTTTCTCAGTCAGCAGATGGGGCCTGTGAATTTTTATTCCTAACTAATGTCCCCGTCTTACTGGTGTTACTGATTTGGGACCCACCAAATAATTAATTAATATATATATATATTATATAATATATATATTATATATATATAATATATATATATTATATATATATATTATATATATATATAAGTGGGAGGCTCAAGAGTTCTGACCAGCCTAAGCAAGAGCAAGACCCTGTCTCTATTAAAAATAATATATATACATAGACACATACATACCAGTGTTTTGAAAATAAATTCCCCATGTTGAGCCATACACCCATCATAGAGTTAACTGCAATTCAGGCTAATAAATATTTAAAACAATATATTCTGAGTAGTTGTCTCTGTCCCAAAACTCAGTCCAATTGTTTGCTTTTCCTCTGATACATGATTTCCAGCTGCTCATACTGGCACAATAAGCATTTGTTCAATTTTAGTTAGATCTTTGAAATATTAATGTTTAAAAATATTAAACACTATGGGCAGCGCCTGTGGCTCAAAGGAGTAGGGCGCTGACCCCATATACCACAGGTGGTGGGTTCAAACCCAGCCTGCCAAAAACTGCAAAAAAAAAAAAATACATATATATATATATATGTATATAAACATAATAGAGAAGCTATCATGCAGACTTAGAAAAATATGCTACATAGAAACTGGTGTAATCGGTTAGAAAATTGACTTCAATGTAAGATTCTAGTATTGATACTGTAATAGACATTTTATCTTTTTCTAGCATAATGTAGTAACAGTAATTCTCCTCCCTCCTCCTGTAAATGTCAGCAAAACTACAACTTAAAAGTATACAAAAGTATGCAAATGCAGCAGCATCAAAAATAAACAACTGGGACCTGATCCAGTGTAAAAGCTTCCACACAGCTAAAGACACAATAAACAAAGCGAATAGGCAACCCTCAGAATGGGAGAAGATATTCTCATATTACAAATCTGGCCAGGGGCCGGTAACTAGAATCTACAGAGAATTCAAGCAAATCAAAAAGAAGAGAGCATACAATCCAGTTAATCACTGGGCAAGAGAAATGAACGGAATCTTCTCCCAAGACAACAGAAGAATGGCTGGAAAACACATGAAGAATGATTATCATCTCTAAGCATCAGAGAAATGCAAATCAAAACCACCTTGAAATATCAGCTAACACTAGTGAGAACAGCCCACATCATGAAGTCCCAAAGCTGCAGATGTTGATGAGGGTGTAGAAAAACAAGGGAATCCTTGTACACTGTTGGTGAGATTACAAATTAATACAGCCTTTTTGAAAACAAGTATAGAGAATCACCAGAGAGAGAAAAGCAGACCTTCCATTTGATCCCATAATGCCATTACTAGTTGTCTACCAAGAAGAAAATAAAATCATTTTTACCATTTTACCAAATACATCTACAGCAGAATGTTTATAGCAGTTCAATTCACAATTGCAAAGATGTGGAAACCACCCAAGTGCCCATCAACCCACGAGTGGGTGAATAAACTGTAGCTGTGTACACCATGGAACACTATTCAGCCATGAAAAGACAGAGACTTTACCTGTTTTGTATTTACCTGGATGGTTGTGGAGAACATTCTCCTTAGTAAAGTATCTCAAGAATGTAAAATGAGCATTCCATGTACTCAATACTAATTTGAAACTAGCACATGGACAACTACAGGAGATAAATTCAAGAAGGGGGAAGAAAGGGGGGCCTTCTTCAGTAAGCCCCCACCTAATAGATACAGTATAGGAGTGTAAGGCACACCCCCTGGGTGAAGGACTCAGATGCAACTCGGAATTAATTGTGTGTACCCTCATGTTAATAATAATAAAATATATATACATATACACACACACATATATAAGAAAAAGAACTTCCTCTTGTTTGCCCCAGAGGAAGCACAAACTTGTGATCGATAGCAAATAGTGAGTACCAAGTCATTTTCCAATATTGCATAAACACAGGTCACAAACCTCAGGGTGGGAGAGGAAGGTAGAAAGCAGTGTCAATAAAGTTTTTACTAAATGTGTAGTATGTGCCCATCACTGTGGTATGTACGGAGGAAGCCATGGTCAAAAAGGATCCAGTTCCTGAACATATAGAGCTTATGGACAATAAGCAGAGGTCCTCAAACTTTTTAAACAGGGAGCCAGTTCATTGTCCCTCAGATGGCGGAAGGCTGGATTATATTTGAAAAAAAAAAAAAAAAACAAATTCCTATGCACACTGCACATATCTTATTTTGAAGTAAAACAACAAAACGGGAACAAATACAATCACACAGCCTCAAGTTGAGTTTGAGGACCCCTGCAGGCATACATACAGATGAATTTTACTAAAATGAGTCCTTTAAGTTGTAGAAAGGCGAGGTCATAGGCTCAAAGGGGTAGGGCGCCAGCCCCTTGTGCTGGAGGTGGCAGGTTCAAACCCAGCCCCAGCCAAAAAAAAAAGCAAAAGCTCCTCAGTAGACAGACAGAACTAAATGAAAGACTATCATGAGCTGAACTGTGTCCTCAAATTCCCAGCTCTTTCACTTCCTTGGAATGTAACGCCATTGCCTTTCTAGAGGCAGTTTTGTTAAATGTTGTCAGATGAGTGGGTCCTATCATGTGATGCACAATTGATCCTCAGTCTACGTTGGGGTAAGGAACTCTAACTGCTTGCACAGTTGAAAATCTACGTATCATTTTTGACTCCCCCCAAAGTTAACAATTAATAGCCTTCTGTTGACCAAAAGCTTTCCACATGATGTAAAGTCAATTAACACATATATTGTGTGCTAAGCATATTATATACGGTATTCTTATCATACAGTAAGCTATAAAAAAGTTAAAAAGGTAAGGAAAAGATGTTTACTATTCATTTAGTGGAAGTGGCTCTTCATAAGGGTCTTCCTCTTGTTGAGTAGGCTGAGGAAGAAAGGAGGGCGTGGTCTTGCTGTCTCAGAGATGGCAGAGGAAGTGGAGGAGATGGAAGGGGGAGGCGGGGGAGGCAGACACATTTGGTATCATTTCTGACTTACTAGTTCTGATTTATTTAAATGTGTTTCCATAGGGTACTAGTCCTTTGTTCATTGGCTTCATCTCTGATGCCTGCATCATAGAAGGATCCATGTTGGAAAGGAAGTCAAAGGCAGCATTGAATCTTTGGAACCTTCCGCCAGATTGTCCGACATGACTGTTTTCTGCCAGTGCTGATTCTGTGTCTTCCTCAGCGCTGGGCACGGGTTTGGAAGCATTCACCTCCATCAGGTCATCTGTTAACTTTTGTCTGACATGGAGTCTGTTAACTTTTGAATTTCTCCAACATCCGTATCTTGAAACCCTTCACCCCTTGCCATGTTTTGCCACACCCACAGTCTCTTTCACGATCTCCTTGATTGGCGTTGTAAATCCTGTGAAGTCACGCACAAACCTCTGGACACAGTTCTCCAAGAGGAATTTGTTGTTTCAGGCCTAGTGGCTTTTCCTGTAACAACAATGGCATCTTCAGTGATGCCTTCCAGACTTTCACGTTGTTTTATCAGTGCTCTCTTCTGTAGCATTGACACTTTTTTTCTAGGAAATATGATGTGTCATGAGACTTAAAGGTCTTTATGACCCTCTGATCTAGAGTCTTTAATAGAAATGGCTTTGTGGATATTTAGACCACTTCAGTGATGTTGGTCTTGAGCTCCTGGGGTTCTGGATGTTCAGGGGCAATTGGATAATGTAATTATCAAATTATATCCAGAAAAGAACTTTATCCAAAGAAAAGAACTTTAAAAGGCAGTCCCTTACATAAGCAAAAGTCCCTTTGACTTCAGGGACAAAAACATTGATGGGAGCAATCCAGAAAGAGGGTGCTCACAGTCTAGGGCTTGTTCTGCAGCTGGGATACTGGCAGCCGGTGTTTATCCTTTCCCATCAAGGCTGAGTTGAGGTCAGCAGCTTCGTAGATAAGGATAGTCCTGCTTATAAACCTCAGTACATTTGCACAAGAAAGAGCCTATCCCTTCCCACCTTAAATCCTGGCGCTCGCCTCTTCCTTACAAATAAGTGTCCTTTGTGACCCCCCCACCCCCACCCCCACACACACCAAATAGGGCACTTTAAAAACCTGATCAAACAGATAGCCTTTCTTAATGACTTTCTTAATGGGATCTGGGAACTAATCCTCTGTTTCTTGGTTGGCAGAAGCCACCTCTCCCATTATCTTGATGTTTTTAAAGCCAAACATCTTTCTGAAATTATCAAACCATCCTGTACTGGTATTAAATCTTCCAGCTTCAGATCCTTCACCTGCCTTTTGCTTTAAATTATCTTATAATGATTTCACCTTTTTCTTGAATCATATTAAAGTCTAGAGATAGGCCTTTACTTACAGCAATCCCGCAACCACATAAAAGCTGCATGTTCAATACGAGATAAAAGGTATTTCAGAAGAAAGTGCAAGGTTTTCATGCTTGCTGGTGTAGCTGCAGTGACATCTTCACAAATTTCCTTTTTACTCACTGCAAATAGTGCCATGAAGTTTGGGTTTGTGTGCATAAGTTTTGATAAGTTTTAACTTTTTATAATAGATTTTTATGTATTTTATAGTAGCACATGTGAATGATAAAATAGACTCATATGCATATATTTTATACATTCATGATGTATCTGTTTCTGAATATTTTTGGTTATTTTCAGGGTAGGCAGTTTTTGAGAGTTACAGTATATTGTTTAAGGCCATATGGATATCTGTACAAGGAGAGCTCACTTAGGGGTTTATAAATAACTCAAGGGGAGCTTGCTTAGGGGTTTACAAATAACTTCATGGGGTTGTTTCCTAAGCTTCCCTTTTTCTCCACTATCTCTTTGGTCCTCTGGATAGAAAGCTGGGCTTTATTTACCCCACTCCGCCATGCACTTGTGGTATCTGTGCCCAGGCTCTGGAGCCAGGTACTGGGGAGAGGAACAGAAGTTTATCTTACTCTTTGGGGAACATAGCTTCATCCTCAAAATTTTGGGCATTTAAGGACACCTGTGGCCACTGCTGTCTCTGCCAGGTAACCTCTTTCCTAAGTGTTTGCCTTGAAACTCTTGGTGTCTATATGCCAACACCCAGTTCCAGGTTCCAGATTGCAAGAGTCCAGGCTGTAGGACGCCAGAAGGGGAAAAATAAATTTAAGGTCATAATTTCAGTAAGAGTTCAAATTCTGGTCATCTTCTCTCATCTGTCTACTATGTTTTATTTTTCACAATCTTCAAATAACTGTGCTCTGCACTCTGTTCAGGTTTTATAGCTGTTGTCAGTGGGAGAGATAGGATGGAGTATACTTCCTCTATTTTACCCTGAAATGGAATTCTCTCAGTTATATTTTTAAGAACTTACAAGATCTACTATAAACGGTAAAACAAGCTGTAGTTACTAACCATAAATAACTAAAATAAAATATAAAACACGAGGAAAGAAGAAAGTTGAATAAAATAAAATATAGAATAAGATAACAAGTAGATCATTTAAGAAAATTAATTTAACAACGCTGGTTAAATCCTCATATTTATATGGGTTGTCAGTTAAAAAATACATTTGCTGCTAATGAGAAATAAATCTCAAACAACACAATAATTAAGAAAATGAGGTGAGGGATATATTAACCAGTACAATGTAAATATTCCATATTGTATGTGAAATCAGCACACTGTACCCCATAAATGCATTAATGTATACATGATCTACCTCTTTATGATTTAATAAAAAGAAAATCCTCAAACAAAATGTCAGAGAGTTTAAAAATAAAAGTAGAAGCAATAATTACAAACACATACAAATTACCAAAGAATTAGGCAAGTGGCTATTTTTAAAAATAAAGGAAGTTTGTAAGAGCATATAAAGTCAAATTTAAGATAAACTTAAACAAAAATATAAAATATAACAAAATTGTGGGCCTTCATATCAATAACAGCATTAGAATATGTCAGCTAAAATTACTAATTGATAATGAATTTCTCCTGATGTTTGTAATAGATTTAAGCAAACTGAGAAGTTAGCGAAAAGGTAAGGTTACAAAGGTTCTCAATAATATAATTCATAAAGGTGATTTAACAGAAATTAAATGTAAAATTAATAATAGTCCATATACAAAGGAAAAAAAATATTCAACCACTCAAAGGATTCAAATTGACATTACAAAATTAAAAATGGTTCAGCAGGGTGGTGTTTAAAGTTTGATCCTGGAACCAGCAACATTAGTATCTCCTAAAAATGTGATTGAAACACAGACCTCACATTCCCCAGACTTCAGAAACTCTTAGGGCAAGTCCCAGCAATCTGTTTCAGCATGCCTTCCATGGAGTTCTGATGCAAGCTCAAGTTTGCAAACCACTGTCCTAGGGATTAAATGGGTTTTATTTTTTACAGTGCCTTATCTAAGTTCAGCCTGCTGTTACTGAGAATACAATCTGTATTTTCAGGATAGAACAAAAACAGTTTCTGAAATGGGTTACTGAGGAAGCATCTTCATTAAATCAGCAATTTTTTAGAAAAGGAGGTTCTCCAAGAACTTCTCAGAAATGCAGAAGCTCATACTTCATCCCACACTTACTAAATAAGAATCTCTGGTTGGGGACAAGCACTCTGTGTTTTAATATGCCCTCTAGGACCCAGGTGATTCTGATACGGAGGCTAGAGTTTGAGAATCACAAGAAAAGCAGCAATGACTACTCCATGTAACAGCACTCATGGAAGGCAGCCAGTGTTGTCTGAATTCAGATCTAGATTTATATCTTATGTACTTCAGTCTTTGAATAAGAAATAGAAGAATTATACAAACTGCCCTCTGTATTTGAAAAAATTAGAGTTGACCCTGCCAATGTTTCTTCCTGTTCCCAGGAAAGGGAAAAGAAAAACCAAACTACTAATAATAGCAACCATTATTGACCTATCCCTACTACTATGTATCAACACATTCTATCCAAGTCACAGTCATAAGGATACATTCTAATATTTTCACTATTTTAGGGATGGGAAGTAGAAAGACTATGTAATCTCATAGTTTAACAACAATTAAGAATAACAAAGACCTAAGGAAAGCAAGAAGAATAAAGTAAATATATAAGGAAATTAAAAAAAAAAAGTGGCAGCCCTTAGTACTATAAATAATCTTAGTTGCATATATATATACATAATTGCATATATATATAAGTTGCGCATATATATATATATGTATATAAAATATGTATACTTAGTTGCATATATATATGCATTTATAAACTTAGGATGCCTAGCACATGTCCTCAAATATCTGTGATATGAATGAATGAATGCTTCAAATCTATACATGCTTCCCTAATGCCTCAAGAATAAACTCCAAATTCCTTAATTTCTTTCTTTCTTTCTTTTTTTTTTTTTTTCTGAGACAAAGTCTCACTTTGTCACCCCGGCTGGAGTACAGGTGCATCATCATAGCTCGCTGCAACCTCAAACTCCTGGGTTGAAGCAATCCTCCTGCCTCAGCTTTCCCAGCAGCTGGAGACTATAGGCACCCACCACCACGCCTGGCTAATTTTTCTACTTTTAGTAAAGATCGGGTCTTGCTCTTGCTCAGGCTGGTCTAGAACTCCTGAGCGAGGCTGGGCACCGGTAGCTCAGTGGTTAGGGTCCCAGCCACATGCTCCGGGGCTGGTGGGTTCAAACCCAGCCCGGGCCTGCTAAACAAATAAACAAACAAAAAATAGAACTCCTGAGCTCCAGCCATACTCCCACCTTGGCCTCCCAGAGTGTTAGGATTACAGACATAAGCTGCTGCCTGACCCCAGCCTGTCTCTCTGGTGTCTTGGTCCATCTCCCTCTTTTAAAAACTCTATATTTCAGCCAAAGCAAAGCAGACACATTTTCCAGAAACTTCTTGTAGCTCCCACTCTCAGCTGTCATCTTTTCCACCTCTTTCCCTTTTTTCTTGGCTACATCTGATAAATCTGATCATGCTTCAAGTCTCAGCTGGGAAAAGCCTTTCCCACCAGCCGAGGTGTATCCACAGCGTTAGCCCTTTGGCAATCACTTCAGCGCTGGACAACTTTGCTCATCACCCTCCATTTCCGTGGGCTTTTCACTGACTTGCCTTCTTGCTACACCAAGCTCCTTGGTGGCAGAGGCTTCATCTAACTCATCTTTCTATTCCCAGGCCTTCCCATGATTTTCAGTGTCTAGTGTATGCTCAATAAAATATATGAAGCAGGAGAGTCATTTAAAAATAAAGCAGAGCCAGCAGGTACAGCCTTGGTAATCTGAATAAATCCTTTATGTCCCTGATTCAGTTGATGAGTCTAAACAAATTACTTGACTCTGTTACAATCAGTTGAATATATTAAATGAGCAATTTTATAACAGTTCTTGAGAGCATCAAATAACGTATGGTAAGAGTTTTTAAGTGTCATACGGGATAAGGACATTAAAAGGAAATTGCTGTAAACAAAATATATGATCACATTTTTTCCCCCTAATAAATGTTTAAGGCTGTTACTGAAGTTTCATCATTGAGGAGTTGTTACATGAGGAACAAAATTTCAGTTCTATAAAATAGCATACTCATTACTGATAAAGTTTATTATCTCTAATAGTTTTTCTATTATGTAATCACACTTCAGGGTTAAAAGTATGATTTTAAAACTACATTAAAAAGAAGCCTCCCTAAATTTACACATTTAACCTATAAATAGAAAAAAAAATTAACTAAGCTCAAAGATCTTACACAGCTTTCGGAAAATACACTTTATAAAAACAGAGACCTAATAATCCAGTAAGTCAGTGATTAACCTAGAACTCAAAGCACGTGCCAGAGAGAAGAAATAGCCAAAGGATCTCAGTTTAGTCAAATCAGTACATGTTAACAGGCAATATCCAAAGACCACCTTGTAAACACATGAACTAAAATCCCTATACTGGTTTTTACAAATAAAACCAAAATGTTGATATTATTGGAAAAGATGAGGAATTGACCTCATCTTTTACCAGCGTCAACCAACATATACACACACAAACAAATTATACTGTCTTGAATATAATTTCATTATTAATATAATTCAAGTGTTAAGGGTTATTTGAAACAATAGACATCATTTATGGAGTTCATACCATGGTTAATCCTTACAATAATTCTATAAGTTATATCTTTTTTTTAAAGGAGGAAACAGCCTTCGAGAAATTAATAAGTTTGCTCACTATGAAGCCAGCCGTTGTTAAGAGTCTGTAGACACTCAAGTTCAGATTACTAAAACCAAACCACAACCAAAACATTACTGTTGACAGCATGTGGAATTTTTAACTTGAAAGTATCATAACAAATCCTTCCACACCATGAAATCATTATGACTGTAGCACTAGCTCCAGGGAACACAAGTTAGTTTTTTTCTAAACTCTGTGACAAATGGAATTATCATCTCCTTAGATCGCACTGTCATTTTCAGGAGAGCAGCGTTAAAATAGCTCAAGATCACTGCACTGACTTACCTAAGCTTGACCTTGTGCTGGATCTTTCTATGATGGCGTGCTTACTGGGATTGTTTAATACTGAGCGTTTGGCAAGCGAGATATCAGCGGTGACTCTTGTGATGGATATCCTGTTGGAGAAAAAGTAACAGAAGACCCTAAGGTTATTAATCTAATCAAATGGGGCAGGGTTGGGGTGGGGGAAGAGGTGCATACCCCAAATAAATCTAAGCCCGGTGTGTGTGTATATAGATAACATATACACAGAGTGGCCATATTTTAACACCATATTTGTTAGGGCACGTATTCATTTTGTTTATCCTGCACCTTAGTTAGCATTTAATTGGTTGCTTGTCAATTGCCAGGTATTTACTAAACACTTTACCTAAATTATCTCATTTAATCATCCCAAAAACTCAAGGAGAGAGGTTTACTATCTCACTTCTGGTGAAGAAGTCAATGAGATTATTTATCCAAGGCTGTGTATTTACTAAATGGTGGTGCTAGGATTTGAACCCTGACTTTTGAGCCTACATTCTTAGCCCCTGTTCCTTAGTTTAGTACTGTGACAGGCACGAAGAATACATAAGACAAATAAGGTCTTCCCTGAAATAGTTAGGTGCAGAGATAAGTAGTCAACAAGAAAATAAATTAAAATTAAAGATTATGATGATTATAGTGAAGAGAATGTATAGAGAATGACAACGGCAAAAATAAGTTGGGGGGATCATCTTAGATAGGGTAGAAATTGGAAGCCAGATCTAGTAAGTGACTTATACTAGAGAAAGCTGAATAGTCAAGTCAACAGTAGAAAAAGTGGTGAAATACAGTTGAAGGCTCATAGCATCTCTGAAGAAGTTGGGAAAGGTGGGACCAAAACAGCAGGTTTGGTTACAAAACCTGTTTCAGAGTCCAAGCCCTCTACTTCTTCACAACATCAAGTAGCCAGCTGACAATCCTTTACCTACCTGGTCTAAGACCACAGATTTATTATCTACAGACAATGAACAATACGTCTCTGACCAGAAGACCCTGGGCAGAAGTGGAGACAGAAAATACTAGATGGGAAAGTAGGAATTCTGAATGGTGAGCCCCAGCCTTCTTTCCCATCTTAGAATACTGGTAGCCAGTCCTGTGTTTATATCCCTCATTGATCAGAATGGAAGAATATTCTCTGGGGAGTCTGTCCAAGAGTGAAGACCCAAGGATAATGGTAAGGGAGGGTTCCTATGTCAATTGATCAGCAAGGTTGTCCTAGAGAGAAAGCACAAAGTTGACAAATTCCACCTATGAATTCAGAATTTCAAGTTAATTATTTTATGCTCCATTTTAAAATTTGAGCACAGGAACATTTGTCAGGCCTGTTTGGAAAACCTCTAGCCTGAGAGACCAAAACAAATAGAAAAATCAACTATGAATTTAACTCATAGTTGAAAGCTAAGAAGTCATTTTATCTGCAAAAGTAGAACACATTTCTAATAAACTTAGGGTAAGAGCTTTTCAAAATTGAAAATGGACAACAGAAATGAACATCCAAAAGGAGGATTAAAAAATAAAGGTAAGGACCTTTTTAAAGAGTTAAAACAAAGACAAGGAGAGAAAATAAGAATGGTAAGAAAATTAGAGGATAGGAATTTAGGACAAGAGAATGGGGAAAACAGAGGCAGGAGAAACCAGAGGAAGCACTCCAGAGAGAAGGGTATAATTCCCAGATTGCCCAGCACAGTGGTGAACCCATCCACTCCAAGACATTTTCTTACAGATTTCCTAACACTGCGGACAAAGAGAAACTCACAAGTTTCCAGAGGAGAAAATGGGTTTCAAGGGATCCGCAATTGGAATGCTTTGTACTTCTCAACAGAAACAACAGAAGGAAGCTGGAAGATACTGGAGCAAAAAGCCTCTAAAATTTAGAGGCAAAAATTATTCCAGTTAGTGTTCCATTACTATTTAAACTATCAAGTCACTGGAAGGCCGACTGAAAACACTGTCAGGCATTCAGAGTGTTGAAAATTTTGAATGTACTCTTTCTAGGGAAACTATTGGAGAACTTTTTTGAGGGAGAAATTTTAAGGGTAAAGGTTGACAGAAATGAAGGGATCTAGAAAAGTAGAGCTCCAACCCAAAAGAAAGGTAAAAAGAATCTCCAAGGATAATGATGAGGGCTGTCCCAGAATGATGCCACGCACAGAGAGAAGTGGTCTAAATTAGAACTGGCTAGAACAATGCAGGGATTCAAGAAGGTAAGTAATAACTTTGGCTGGCTCCATATTTAATATTTATTACAACCGTGTAAATAATATTCCAATGGACCATGCCATACACTGCTTTTTCTTATGTGCTTTCTTTATGGTTTTCACGAAATGAATAATTTTACTTTTTTAAACTTGCTTAATTTTCTGCTAATTTGCCACGAATCCAGCCCCCAATTCTCTCCCAGCTGTCTAAATCTTTTCACAGCATATTCAAAGGCATCCAGTAGTTTCTCAGTTTTAACTACTGAGAGATCAAGAGAGGAGACATATGCAGGTGTGTGATTTGCAGAAGTGCTCAATATTCTTCCTGGTATGAAATTCATAGACAAAACCTAACACTGAAAACTCAAATAGAAAATTCAGCCCTTTATTTGCAAGCAAGGAGAAAATACCAAAAGTCACAGCTGAACACTTACAAGTAGTTGGAATCTGGAGAGCAGGACATTTGATAAACTATGAAAAGGAACTACTAGTATTTACAGAACGGTTTGGATCTTTATCTTTGTATGATAAAATTCATTCTTTTTGGTGTATAGGTCCAAACAGTTGGACCAATTTATAGAATTGATAGGGAATCCTTCCATGACTTCCTATGATCCAATGGACTGCTGCCTTTGTAGTCAGTCCTCCCTCCCACCCCTCCACTGGGAAATACAGAACTGTTTCCTGTCCCTAGATAGTTTTGCCTTTTCCAAAATATCATATGTGTGGCCTTCTGAGTTGATCTTTAACTTTGTGAAGGGATGTGAGATTTATCCGAGCTGTGTGTTTCAACAGTTTATTCCTTTTTATTCTGAGGCTGCTATTTTTTTTTAAAAAGGTAAGTATTTGATAAAAATCTTATTTAGCATTTAAAAAGCAGCACTTAGAAAAAGAAACATTAAACCCATCAATTTAAAAAAGAGTTTCATTGTTACATTGCGTTGTGTTCACAAGGGAAGCCAGGCTATACGTGGGAGCCTCCACTGCTCCATGATGATTACCAAATGCTTCCATTTATCCGGGGGTGGTATAGAAGGGTGGGGTGGTGCCATCTGGGAAGCTCCAGCTGTCGCATATGTAACAGATTCCCTTAATGCTGAGCCTGGCCACAGGGGGAGCTGTGCACTCAGCACTTATAACAGATTTCCCTAATTCTGAACCTGGCCACAGGGGGAAGCTGTTCCCTCAGCACTTGTAACAGATTCCCTTAATTCTGAGCCTGGCCACAGGGGAAGCTGTGCACTCGGCGCTCCTAACAGGATTCCCTTAATGCTGAGCCTGGCCACAGGGGGAGCTGTGCACTCAGCACATATCCATTGAGAGCCTATGTGCGCCTGGAGATCAGGGTTTGTGCCTCTCAAGAGTCCTGGACACTCACTGGGAAGCAGCCGCCCTGCCATGGCACCACCCCCTGGATGCAGTGGTGGTGAAAAGACAGACTACACCTCAGAAGCACCCTGTAGTCCTGCCTCTAGGGAACTCATTCAGGTGCAGTGGGAGCTTCTGTCATAATCCACCTTCCTTGTCCCACGTGCTTAGCCTTTTCTTCCTGAAGGTGGTCTTCCACAGACCTGCTCATGTGGTTAGGAGACAGGCCACTATCCTATTTCAACTCCTGAAATTACACTCTGGACATCATCATTACTTAGAGTTCTGCTCAGTAGCAACAGACCTTGAAAATCCTAAAGGCAAAAATCCTGGGGACAATTCAGTTCAGAGTAAAAATTCTGAACCTCGGCAGTATATCAAAATCACTATATAAGTTACAAATGCTCATATCCTGCCCTAGAGCTCTGGTTTCAATTAGTGGAGAGTGATACACAGGCTGGGAATTTTAATACACAGCCAGAGTTGAAAACTACCAGTTTTAGAAGTTATCTCAGATCTAAGTAAATTTCTCACACCAGAAAAAAAAAAAAGTGATGTAATGTTGCTGAGGATTATTGATTTCCAGTAAGATTCTCTGACAGACTCTGGCAATAGTGTACTTACCCCTATAGCAATTCAGTGCACACTCCAAATACTCCAGTGTGGATAGCTGACATTTTCAAAGTCCCTGAGGGTAAAATCCCAATTTATCCCAGATGGTAGCTTTCCTTGTCAGTTTCCTTGTTAAGCTACCTTCCACTTCCTGCAAGGTGTGTGTGAAGAAGGCTTTGTCTAT
The DNA here is from genome assembly GCA_963574355.1 of Loris lydekkerianus. Classification (NCBI taxonomy): domain Eukaryota; kingdom Metazoa; phylum Chordata; class Mammalia; order Primates; family Lorisidae; genus Loris; species Loris lydekkerianus. The sequence continues at coordinate 31,456 of CAUYPK010125314.1, read as the reverse complement.
AGGACCCAGTAGGTTCAGGGGAATCCAATTTTAAATAGGCTATTCTACCGCACACAACAGAGAGAGGATAGTGGCTTATCATCTATTCTTTTACCTGACACACTTATGCTATTTAACAACCAGAATCGTGATTCTGATAGCTCTTCCAGAGATCCACAAATGGACTTACGTGGGTTTCAGGACAGAAAAGGAATTCCTATCTAGAACCTTTTCATCATCAACATTTCCTTTTGCAATTTTTCCTCTTGGGTTTAAAATTGAAAAAAAAAAAAAAAAATCTAGGGCTCGGCGCCTATAGCTCAGTGGCTAGGGTGCTGATGGGTTCAAACCCAGCCTGGGATTGCCGAACAAGGACAACTACACCAAAAAAAAATAGCTAGGCATTGTGTCGGGAGCCGGTAGTCCCAGCTACTGCGAGGCTGAAGCAAGAGAATCACTTAAGCCCCAGAGTTGGAGGCAACACAGACTCTGTCTCAAAAAAATAAAATAAATAAAAATAATTTAGTTTATTGAACTGATCATTAAGAAACGACTCCTTTTTCCCTTTTAGAATGTCATATATGCACTCATACCTGATGCTTTTGATGAATTTTCACCCTCTCTTTCCATCCTGCCTTCCCAAAAGCAAAGGCATTTAATGATTCAGTTACTCTAGATGTCTTGCCAAGGGTAAAAACATTAATTTTTTACATGGCTTTTGAAATTCTATCTTATGAGCCCTATCACTTCCTTTGATGACCTTTAACCTGGTGATCACAGGCCTTGAATACTGAACTCCCATCTCCTTAAGTCAAGATGAACTGAAGCAGGTTCATTAATAAATCCATATGGAAATGACTTCTGGTTAGGCTGGATATATACAACATTCATAATATTTTGTGTATCTGTTTCTTAAATGAAACTGATCTGGGTAATTGACACTTTAGAACACTGGTTGAAGAAACACCCTCTGGATGGACTCTATCTTCGAATTCCAAACTTACTCAGGCTTACACAGAAATCAGTGGTAAATTAGGAAATTCCATTCCATTTCCTCATCTTTGGCATTAGTAAAAAGAGCAGTGGATTAACTCAGTCATAAAAAAAAGTAACACCTATTTTAGCAGAAATTTTTGAGTGTGCATGCTCATGGAGACAATTCCAAGTTGTGATAAATAGCAGAGCCAAGGATAAAGAAATAAAAGCTAAAAGGGCCAGATTATAGGCACGCCTTTTATACTTGGCCTGGGCCTGGTAGCCTTGGGCCAAGCTTTAAGGCTGCATTTCCTGGTACAAACTAAAAAACATTTTGTCAAGTTATGCAAAAAAAAAAAAAAAAAAAAAAAAAAAAAACCACCTAATTTGGAGCATCTGGTTAGGTAGACCTTGATGATGATGTCTTTTAAGACCTTGAAACACAGTTTGTGTTTTCTTCTTTCCCTCTCAGTCCTTTCCTTGATCATTTCCCAACACTGTACCTCCTGCTGTGAAAGTTTCCCTCTGCATGCTTTGTCTTCTCTGCCAAAAGTTGACATAAATTAGAAATGGCTGCAGTAATATGTGTCGTATAGAAAGAAAACACTGTATTAAAAACAGTGAAACCGACAGATAATATCCGTCATACTTGGGTTCTGGGAGGAAGGGGGTGAAGGAGGATGTGGTGAGAGGAATCATGTTTATCATGTTAAAAATACAGAAAGGTTAGCCCAGTGCCCATAGCTCAGTGGTTAGGGTGCTGGCCACATACACCAGGGCTACTGGCTTCGAACCCGGCCTGAGCCAATGACAACTACAACAAAAAAATAGCCGGGCATTGTGGTGGGCCCCTGTAGTCTCAGCTACTTGGGAGGCTGAGGCAAGAGAATCGCTTAAGCCCAAGACTTTGTGGTTGCTGTGACTGTGACGCCATGTCACTCTACCAAGGGCGACATAGTGAGACTCTGCCCCCCCCCCCCAAAAAAGAAAAAAAATACATAAAGGTACACTAGCTCTGTATGTCCCCAGGTCCCCTCTAGTAAGCTACTCTTAAGTTTAAACCTTGAGGTTTCCATTTTGGACTCCTGTCGTCTTTGGGTCTTCAAGATCTGGCCTAACCTTTATTGTGGCACCCGCTGGTGATGTGATTCAAGGCTTTTCAATAGAATGTAAGGAAGTGTCATGAAGCCAAGGCCCTTGGCTGTTTTTGCTACTTGAAATGCCTGGCACACAGGATATATTCAATAGATATTTGTTAAGGTAAGTTGAGTTGGGGGTCAGGGAGGAGAAGGAAAGCATTCAGTTCAAGCCCACTGCCATGACATAATAGAAGTGGCCCCCAGATTTGTTACCAATCACTCCCTGCTTAGGTCCTTAAAGATCTCTAGGCAGGTTGCTGTATACATATGCTGTGTCCTACCTCAATGCCTTCGTCCACTTTATACCCTCCACTGTGCACACCCTTCTCTTCTAATTCACTTGGTGAAATCTCAGGTGCCATTTTGAAACTCTTCTTGGATGTGGAAGTGCTAATTCCTCCTCCCTTTTTGCCATCTGTACCTAGCACATGCACCTGCTGAGTTGCCCTTTCATTTATATTCTGTTTCACAGCTAGAGGTCTCAACTGCTGGTTTACATACATTCTCTTCATAGGCAGAGACTGTAGCTTCCCCATCCCTGCATTTCCTAATAGAGTATGAAACAGTCATTCAAAAACCATTTTCACATTGAGTGCTGCTGTAGGCACCAAGAACTAAACAGCTCAGAAAACAGTAAGTAAGACATAAAAGAGCACCGGGGGTGGGGGGTGGGGGGGTGGGGAGTCAGGAAAGAGAGAATGTATGTGTGGGTGTGTGTGTGCACACATACACTAAGGAGAATACGGGGAGCGGGGGCGTTCTCAGCAGAGGGAACTGGTAAGTGCAGTGGCCCCGCAGTGGGCACAGATCTGTCTGGCTGGAACACAAATGGGACAAGGGAGTGAGTGTGGCAGGAGCAGAAGGGGCAAGTTAAATGAGAGAAAGGCCAGAAAGGGGGTGTGGAAGGGCAGACTACAGACAGTCTATGGGCATGATAAGGACTTTGTGTTTTACTCTGATGAAAAGAGAGGAGACTGGATGGCTGGGAACAAAGGAGTGATGAGCTCCAGCTCATAGTAACGGGGTCGTGTACGCAGTTGAGTCAAGAATAGACCGTAAGGGAGGGATGCTAAGAGCAGGAAAATGAGTCTAGAAGTGACTGGGGATGAGATGATGTAATGATCCAAGGAAGAGATGACAATGGTGTCTCAGACCAAAATGGTAGCAGAGGGTGTGGGAGAAGAGCTTTGATTCTGAATATGTTTTGAAGACACAGACACCAGCATTTGGATGTGGGAAGTAAGAGAAAGAATAGTCAAGGATAATTCAATGATCTGGGGCCAAAGGGTCTTGGGACTGAAAGATGAGGAAACCATTAATTGAGATAGGGAAAGACTATGGGAGTGGAAGTTTGAAAAGTCCATTACCCATCATAGAGGTGACGGTGAATAGGCAGTTGGGTGTATGAGTCTGGAATTCAGAGGAGAGACCAGCAAAAGACTAGTATTTAAAACTTAGACACCGAAGGTAATTACTAAAGAAAGGAAGGTAGATAGAAAAACTAAAAGCCCAAAAAGCTTAGCCCTGGGTTCTCCAAGATGTCTAGTAGATGAAAAAGACCCAACAAAGGAGAAAAGGAACAGCTAATGTGATAGAAGGAAAACTGGGGAAGTGGGCGTCCCACAACCAAGCAGTTAAAGTATGTAGAAGAGGCTGGGGGAGGCTGCCATGTGAACGCTTGCTCACGGTCAAGTAATAGAAGGGCTGTGCATTCACCCCTGGGTTTAGCAATATGAGGGTTACTGGTGATAGTGACTAGGTTTTGAGACAGAGTCTCGCTCTATAGCCCGGGTTAGAGTGCAGTGGCATCATCATAGCTCACAGCAACCTCTTGGGTCCAGGCCATCCTGCCTCTGCCTCCTGAGTAGCTGCCTCAATGCCTGGCTAATTTTTCTATCTTTAGTAGAGACAGGGTCTTGCTCTTGCTCAGGCTGGTCTTGACCTCCCGAGCTTAAGTGATCCTCTGCCTTGACTCCTAAAGTGCTGGGAGTACAGGCATGAGCCCAGGCACCCTGATTGGCATGACTGGTGCTGATGGGTGGCGTGGGTGACAGCATAACTGGAGTAGGGTCAAGAGCAGAAGGGAAGCAAGTGCACACAGCTCTTGGAGGGAATTTTCCTGTAAAGAAAAGAAGAAAAATGGGATATTTAGAGGGGATATAAGGTCAAAGGTAAAGGGAAATAAGAATGTTTTTACATACTGATGCAGTTTCCAATGGAAAGAGAAATACTGATGAGAAAAGAAGGAAGGGCTGTGCAGCCATGTCTGGACAGTGGCAAACCTGTGTGGTGGCAAACCACTGGACAGTAGCTGGCAAACACACACAAGAGGACAGGTGGAAACCTCTTGCAGTTTTTTTTTTGCTGGGGCTGCGTTTGAACCCGCCACCTCCAGCATATGGGGCCGGCGCCCTACTCTTTTGAGCCACAGGCACCGCCTGAAATTTCTTGATGTTCTCTTCCGTTTGCCTCTATTTTCTCAATGAAATCGGAAAGCAATGAGGGACAGCAAGATAAGAAGGGGTTGTTGAAGGTTTAAAGAGGGGGAGATGACAGGGAAAATCTTTAGAAAGGTGAAAGAGTGAACAGAACAGAGATACTTAGTGCCAAGTCTAAGCAGCAATCAGGGGCTGGTTGATAGTGAACTGAGGTGAGACTAGTAGCCAGCAGGGCCATGTCCAAGTTCAGCTTACAGATAAAGGGACAGAAACTAGATCATCGGGAGTTGAGTGCGTACAAACACAAATATCCTGTTGAACCAGATTCAACTGAATGAAACTTCCTTCCTGTCATCACACAGTCATCAGAGGAGAGTTTTCTCTTAGGATCCCATTCCTGTCCCACCAGTATTTTGTCATCTTTAAGATAAAATCCATAACACCCAATATTCTCAAATACTTACCGCCCTTCAAATCTGTGTTTTAAGAAATCAAACAACGCTTTTTGCATCATATCTGTGACCTGCAATTGGGCAAGCAATAAATTAAGATACAACAAAACAAAAATATTACCAATTAGGATAAAGCAATTTTATTTCTCTGGGGAGCGCTTGAAGACCTGGGCTTTACGTTTGGAAAAGGTAGCACATGAGCTTGCCGCATTCCTCTGCTTTTTGAGTCCTGATGCGATGAGAGCGAAACTGAACTTAGGGTGACATTTTCATGACAAACGACACTGTAAGTGACTTCAGTCACTCTCCATCTGCTACTATTTTCTGGAGCCAGTAAATTGTAGCTAGAAATCTTCAAAGCAACAGCCAGGAAAACACAACACTAAGCTCGAAAAACAACACGCTCTGTTGCTATAAACTCGTTAAGCTCTACATTCAAGTGTTGGGAAAGGGGTGCAGAGTTATTTAATGCAAAAGAGTTCAGCATGCAAAGGTTGAGCATACTATAGAACGTGGCTACTCACCTCATATCCTTTCAGAGAAGGGCCCACCAGGACCACCGGTCGCATAGACGGTACCACGTCGTACGGAGGGGTGTGCTCTGTCTGCAGAGAGAGGAAAGGCTTTTACACCCCTCACAAGCTGGGGGAACTTGAATATTTCACCTGTAAGGTATTCTTTCTGAACTCTGTGACACGAGTCACGGGCTTTCCAGACATCTAAACTTTTTTTTTTTTAATTTGCCTCTTTTCTAAATAAACCCAGTCAAAGATCAGTGGTGGGTTTATTTTTCTTAAGTTTTTAGTGACTCGATGAGCCACAGTTTTCTTGTTCTTCTCCAGAAACGCTACTGACCTCTCCATTCCTCAAGCAGGAGGCACTGCTTTTGAACAAAAAAAAATGAGTTGGGAGAACAAACAGAAACAGGGCTCATGCAGAAAAGGTGCTTTAGGCTTGAGGGCAAGTTAATACTGCTTTTCAGATGCATTTGAATTTTCTGAAGAGTTGAAAGGCAGACATAATGGGGTTAATTACGGAGGAAAGAAACATTGCATTGTTCTCACCTCGGTCTTACCTGCATAAAACCTAATTTCAAAATATTAGAACTCTCACTAACAAAGGCTTGAAAAATTCTATTTTATCGTGAGAGTTTAAACTGGCATCACTGGTTCCAGTAAACGGTAATCGTGATCGCTGCTGACACCTTAGTGGTTGATGCTTTTTTCCTTACGCTTTGGTACTTAAAAACTAAATATGTGTATGTGTCTTGGAGGAAAGGTGGGTAATGTGTAATAATATATTCAACGATGCTTCAGTGGCCTCAAAAGGTTCATCATCAACGTGCATATCTAACATCCTACTTAAAAATAATTTAGGCAGCGTTTCTGTTGGATAACTTGTTTCATGTCTTTCTGCAATAATTTTCCTTTCTTGGAAGAGTAGGGGGAGGAGCTAAATTTTCTAGTGATTTCTAAAACTGTCGCCAGTTTTCTGCTTAATTGCTTCAGATAAAATGGGTAAAGTACAATTTTTTCAAACAAATGAGATAAGAGCTAGTTGGTTTGATTATTTTACTGGCTCTTTTGATGGCAGAAAATATTAAATTGATCCAAAAGTAAACTTGTTTTTAATGTAGAAGAGAGGCAGATATGGCCCCAGACACTGGGATAAGCACATCTTTGGGATATGAATCCCAGTAAAAAAGTGCCTAAAAACATGTATTTTAAGAATCATATGCACCCAAAGACAAAATATGTGCTTTAAACTACTTTAAGAATTTGATAAACTGATGTGCCAATGCGAATCTGATTTTTGCATCAGTCTATCATTCCAGAACCTTTTACTGTTGCTTAAAATTGCCCATTGCAAACTTTCTGGCTTCACTTTGAATTTAAGTTGCCTCAGGGGGGGATAGAAAGCATTTCAAATTCAAAAGCTTCCATGGGAGATTTCACCAAGTAGTCACAGACCATCTAATCAGAGGGGGGAAAAATGTTACTGTGACTGTGCTGTCAAATTGTACTGCTTAAAACTTTACCTAACATTCAAAATTCATTTGAATAGACACAATCAAGCTAGAATACATTTTTGAACAGAAAAAAAAAAAAAAAATAGCAAGACAAACATAATACAGTGACAGCACAAATGCCACACAAGCATCACTCTAAACGCAACCTAGAACATGGAAAACAGTCTTCTCATTGACTTGCGGGTTGTTGCTCTATTTTTGAACTCTACATTGAAGTCTACCACGTAATCGATAACATAAGAAAAATGAATTACCAGTGCCGAAGGCATCAGAAGCATATTTATTCGATTATTACGTTTATACCACCTGGGATCACACTGAAAGTGTGTAGAAGCCAAGTCCTTCTAACTATGCAGGATGTGAACACCTTTTCCACCGTTGCAATTAGAAATATAAATTGCATGCATTTTAGTAATAGCTATCAAGAAATTTCATCTCAGGCCTGGAAGTCTTCAGTGGCCCAGTATGGGAGAGGTCTTGGGTTCCTTCGTTTGTGACTGAAAACTGGCAAAGGGTTACCCAAGCTGGAAATCAATCAGCTTCTCAATCAATAGGGTAGCTACAGAAATTACCTTATTTGATGGAATATTGGAGTTTCGTGCCTTGTGGAGAGTGACGCCATTATTTGATCTATCCTTCCTTGTTAACTCTATTTTCTTTGAATTCTTTAGTTAAAAAAAAAAAATCACGCTAAACAGTTTTAGAGTTTTTTGGAATTTAAGGGTAAACAGATTTCAAAAAAGAGTCTCGACTAATGAGATTTTAGTTCGTGTTCCTGCTCTGGACAGTCCAAAGCAGCTTAGCAACGCTGATGCTCTCAGCTTCTGAACTGTGGACGCTGTTAGTCACGTGGCTGCAAGTTTCAGCTGCAACAAGATTAGAGCAGAGAGATGGGCCCACTGTTTGGGGGGTGGGGGGGGGCATCAAGCTGAAGCTTTTTGCGTTAACACAAAAATCCAATGTTTTAAATCTTGCCTGGAGTGTTGAGTTCTTCTCTTATTATAGTTTTTTTTTTTTAAAGAACTTTCCAGTTAAGTATCTGATACCTCATTGCTGACTTGAGAGTTCCTCCAAAGAGCAAAATGCTTGTTTGCTAAGGAAAAGAGATCAGCATGTTGAGAGTTTAGGGCAGAGAGGAAATGTGGCTTCACAGCTGTGTATTAGAATATCCCCCTGGTTTTGCCAGGCATGGTGGTATCAGAGGTTTGACTCTTAAAAGACAGCATAGGAGCTGTGGAAAGTGGTGTGTACAAGGAGGGGGAAAAAATGGAAATTTGGGGGGAGAAAGGGGACAGTTACTGCTCTTTAAAAAATAATGCTTTGAAGCCACAAAATGGACTGAAAGAACATAGACTTTTTCTGGAATAAAGATAGCTCAGGTATACCCTATAATTTCCAGGTAAATGACAAGTGGCACCACTGGGTAGCATCTTGGGTGGCCGACAGCAAAGGCTCTACGCACGGCCACCAGCCACACTGTCCAACAGGTGAGATGCTGAAATCTGAACTGCTGGGGAAGGCGAGAACATGGGGAGAGTATTCATATATGACAAGAGGAGAAACTCACAGTAAACCGCCAAAACAAGCCTGCAGTTCTCCACTGGTCTTGCTCATCTGCAGATTGGGCACCTAGTGGATTAGAAGTTTAAATACTGACTAAATTAAAAATCGAATCATTTGCTTTTTAGTACAAGCTATGTATCTGGATATTATCAATCAGAATCTCATAACTCCTTTAAAATGCTTGATTAGAAGTTAAATTTCTGGCCAATAAAAAAGAAAAAAGAAAGACAGACAGACAGACAGAAAGCATGCACAATTGAGGTGCATCGATGGGGTTGTCAATGTTTGACATCCCTGGATGTTGAAACAAATTCCCTGGCTGGTAGATAGTATTCCATCAAAAAGGATAAATGCTGTAATGGCGTTTGAACAGATCACTCCCTGAATTGAGTTGGTTTGAAATGCATGGACTCCATTCACTGTGGATAAGTTCTTCTCTCGGACAGAAATGGTTGTATTTAATAAAACTGTGGGAATTAATGCTAATGATGCCAGTGGCAGGATCAACACAGCTCTGTCAATGTGAACTTACCGATTTCTGCTTCTGCTTAGCTACAGCAGCGTGGCAGGGAAACAAAGAATAACAGAGCATGCATGTTATTGGCTTGTCAAAGGACGCAGACAGTCAACAGGACTAGCGAAGTGACGCAGTGCAGTCGAGCGGGTGGACAACGGAAGCTTGGAAGTTAATGTTACCTTCTTAAAGAAGGGCATTCTTTTCTCTTTGGAGTGGGGTGACGTTACACTGTTTGCACTGGGTTTAGGGGAGCGGTGGTTTGCTGGAATATCATTTTCTTCTGCATCTAAGCCAGTAGCGTCTATGTCTATAGCTATATACAGACAAACCAAAAATCATCAGGTGGAGAGGAGAAGCAAACAGGTCACAAAGAAAATAAAATGAAAGCAAATAAGACTGACGGTAAGTTTAAAAGAAAATCTCTCATGGGAGGTCAACACAGTAAACAAAGGGAGTAAAATGTCAAGGTAAAGCATGTTAGAACGCAATGCGATCAAATCGAATGAAATGGAAAGATACCCACTTGAACATTTCAGTTTCATGCTAGAGCTCTTGAATAATATTTTTAAAGAAGCATTTTTAACTTATAGTTTCAAATATGATGTCGATGTACTCCATATCAACTGTATAAAATAGGACAAAATAGAACATTTGGCTTGACTTCCTATGATATTTTAAATCAGTTTTTAGGTAATAAGCAACGGGGCTGAAAACTTTTTATCAGGCGGTGACTCACACCTGTCATCCTAGCACAGCAGGGGCGGGGCTCCGTGGATTGCTTAAGCTTAAGAGTTGGAGAACAGCCTGAGCAAGAGCAAGACCCCGTCTCTACTAAAAATACAAACACTAGTCAGGGTTGTGGTGCCCGGTTTCAGGTACTTGGGAGGCGAAGCTAAGAGGATCACCTGAGCACAGAAGTTTGAGATTGCCGGGAGGTGTGACACCAAGGCACTCTAGCCTGGGGCAACACAGTGAGCCTCTTTCTCAAAAAAGAAAAAAAAGGAAACAAAGAAAAAATGTTAAGCCACTGTCTCAAAAAGACAAAAAAAAAAAAAAAAAAAAAAAAGATAAGAAAAAAAAATAAGCCTTTATCAGGATGTGGCTCAGATTTCCCATTTTGCCTGCCTATGTGAAAAATGAAGGCGATGTTAAAAGGTTCACTGAGATTCCAACAGGCATTTGAGGAAAACAGAATAAAAAAATCCTCAATCCAGGCAACAGAAAGGTGTCATACGCAAGGCAAATGGCTTAGGGAGGACTCCTGGTGGACAAAGTCAACATGATTTTAGGATACGTGTGTCCTCAGATAGTCCTGATCGGTGAGTAATCAAAAAACACTGGATCCCCTGATCCGGGAATGAAATCAGTCTAATAAAACATCGGGGAACTTCTGACGCCTTATGTAGAGCTGCCGCTGGATTTAACACAGGAGGTCGAGTGCGAGGGCTTAAAACCCTCTACAATACGTCACTGGTTTCCTCATCTGTAACAGGAAGGGTCTGGGCGTGTGCTCAACGCTCTTGCACTTTTTGAAATTTTCAATCTCAAAATACCGTACTTAAAATGGGAAAAACACGTGTGATCTCATTTCAAAGTTGATAAAATACTTCCACATCCAACAGAAATTACTACGGAATTTTGCCAACTACAGAATCAGAGCAGGAATCATTTTGAAGAACAACTGTCAACTGTGTTATTTTTAAGATGAGAAGATAAACTCGCAAAGTTTAAGGGGCTTGTTCTTGGCAAAGCCTCGGCAGAACGCAGGCCCCAGACCTTGTTCTCCTGCCTTTGGCAATCTCTATCCAGTCTTTCCACGGCCCATCCCTCTGGGTTAGGTTCTGCCTCAATCTGGGTGCACTCTTTCAGTCCCCGGCCCCCACGGAGTCACGCCCTTGATGTCAGCATTCGGGATATTAGAGTTAAGCTCACCAGAAAATTATTCTGTGTTTGAGATTAGCTTCAAAGAGAAGACAAGAAGAAAACTTACCCCAGGAAGTCATCATATTACACATGTCAGCTCTCTTAACAAAAACCACAGTACATTCAGATTTAAGGAAGAATTTACCATATTGAAATAACAGCCCCTTGGTGTTGTGATAATAGCTACCATTCCCCGTGGTACGCAAGCTGAATCCGTACATTCAACAGCCTCTTCTAACCTTTTCAAAGGCTGGGACCTCATCTGACAAGTATCACGTTATTTTTCAGTGTTGTGGTTATTAGGGATATTAGATGATTCAGCCTTACGAAAACTAAGATCTCTTATTTAATTGTTCCTTTTCATTTGATTAGGTAGAAAGCCTGGCACTGTTTGCACAAAATTATCAGTCTCAGTGATTGCTTGCATAGTAGATGAGATATGACTTTTTAGTCAAGTGAAACTAAGAATGGACTGCACGGATTCCAGGTAGTTAGGTAGGCTTACTTAGAGACTATGTCTCTCTTTGCCCCATCCATGCATATTGATGAGCTAAAAGGTTCAGCAGGTAGGGCGGGGGGGAAAATTTGCCTATGGCGCTTACTGAAGGACATAAGCCAAGAGTCTGAAAAAAGTCTTCAGAAAGGGGCAGTGCCTGTGGCTCAAGGAGTAGGGTGCCGGCCCCATATACCAGGGGTGGTTGGGTTCAAGCCCGGCCCTGGCAAAAATTGCAAAAAAAAAAAAAAAAAAAAAACATTCAGGAAGGATTTTCATTGAATCCCAACTAGGAAGTGTGTTGTTAGCACCTTCCTGGATATGAAAGAAAGGGTCCGGGTCAGTATCTCACTTATATCCTCACCAACATCAAGTAAGTTTCCCTTCCAGGGGTAAATTCCCACATGCTTTTATCTTTGTCATCTTTTATTGGGCTTATAAAGTCCAATTTAAGGGAGAATAGCCCTTGAGTTTTATTTATTTAAAGAAAGAGTAGTGGGCATCAATGTTTAGCCATTACATTACTCAGACGATACCTAGCTACCCACACACGTAGCTTGAGTCAGGTTCTAAATTTACCTGTGCCTGGACACAAAGGGCTCAAAATCCCAAATGAAAAGCTTTCCAATGTTATTAGTTCCAACATTTGGTTAACTTAAGTCTAAAAGCAGTTGCATGCATTTTGAAATGCAGAGAATTCTACAACATGTGGTCACTTTCAGAACAAATTAAAGAAACTTACCAAGACGGTTAAGAAGTATTTTCAACTCTGTTCAGAGTTCCCTATATTTTTATGGTTTCCTTTTAATGCAGTGTTCTCCTTTTTAAATTTCGTCCATACCTTAGCAAACACTAGTTATTTACTTGGGAAGAACTGCTGTCCTCTATTTGAAAATAGTTTCATTCTTCTTCATTAGTATACTTGTATTATTATTATTACTATATCATTGCTAGAGAGCCTTGGGAACATGTTTTGAAATTTTTATTTTAATCTTGGAGCTCTGGTCAAGTTGAGCAGAGTTCAGGGGTGACACACAATGCTGTGTGTTCTGCAACTGACGATGACACCATTACCCATACAAAACGGGGAAATTTCTCCTTTTCTAAGTCCTTGAGGACATTTAAGCATATATATGTTAGGCAGCTGCTTATATTCTTTGATCTAGCCACGAGTGAGAGAAATTACCCACAGGGCCACCAGGAAACAAAAATAAACATTACCACTGCAGGTCAATCTACACTGATAGGTAGGGCAGCTGCTAATGAAGGTGAATTGGGGGGCACTTCTCTCTAGAATTTTCTCAAGTTTTCCTTTGAATTTTATCTCAGAGTACTCCTGACATTCCTAATATACATTTTGTCATCAGTTGTATCTCTAGACAACTCAGTCACAAGGATTTTCTACTCTTTGTATTCAGAAAAATTATTTCAAAGTCCTGTACCTGTATAAAATTTTGCTTATGTTTTAAATCACCTTTTCCTTTAAAAAAAATACTTAACTCTTCACGAAACTTGAATTATAGTAAAGATAAACATTGGACTACAAGGTAAAATGTTATTTGACATATATATCAAATGATTCATTAAAATCTAGAATCAACCTCCTCTCCTTATACAGATGATCTTTGACATTAGTTCGACTTCAGATTTTTCAACTTTATGATAGATTTATCAGGATGTCACCCCACCATGAGACGAGGAGGATGAGAACCTATGACAGCTTGACTTAATGATTTTTGGACTTTATGATGGGTTTATCTAGGTATTAAATGCAACATATGATATTTTCAATTTACCACGGGCTTATTGGTGTGCAATCCCATCATAAATTGAGGGCACTTGTACTGACGAAGTGATTAGAAGACCACAATATGGTCAGAGTTAAACAAAGAATTTTTCTCGTCCTCAGAAACAGGACTGACATCTGCAAGTGGGATTATTGCTTTATCGCAATGCGATGTAGAACTTTTCCATTTTAGAAGCCTCATAAGGGTCCTCAGGAGTCACTGAAATTGTCTTTAAGATATATAAGAGAAGTTTGTATAATCCCTGCAACTTCATACATTTGAGGAGCAACAAGATAAGGCTCCTTCCCAATCAAGGGAAGATATCAACTTCACTTAATAGCTACAAGGGCTTCAATTTTCATTTTGAGCACACTATTTTTTTTTTTTTTTCTTTCAGTTTTTGGCCAGGGCTGGATTTGAACCCACCACCTCCAGTATATGGGGCTGGTGCCCTACTCCTTTGAGCCGCAGGCGCCACTCCATGCTACTTTCTTAATTGCTGCAAGTTGTAAGTATATAGTTTTTGAAATCATTATGCATCCTAAAACAATTTATTTCTCACTGCCCTTAGATTTTACTCACAAAGTCCTATCATTTTTGCTAAGAAGTCCTTGACTGGTCTCTAAAATCTGTCAACATTCAAACAAGGTGTGATTATCAGTAATAGAGAAATCCACTTCTTATGACACACCAGCCACCATGTAAATAGTCCCTTAACTTTTCCACAGATGCACAATTCCCTCTTTTTGATCTCTTCCCATTTCTCGCTTTCTAGAAATCATATGCAGAATCCTTTCCCTCACGTGCACTGGCAGCCAATCTTTATGCTCTTACCTTCACTCCCCATCACAGCTCTTAGCAAACTAAGTCGGTGATCCCAGGCTTTCCTGCAATTCAACCAATTAATTTCCTTTTTATACAGAACTCCACGTTCTATAAAGAACAGCAGAGTTGCCAGATTTAGCAAATATAAATGCAGTAAAATTTGAACTTCAGATAAGCAATCTTTTTTTTTTTTTTTACTATACGTATGTCCCATACAATATATACTTATGCTAAAAACATTATTGTTTATCTGAAATTCAAGTTTAGCTGGGAGCCCCTTATTTAATCTGACAACTATGAGATGAACCCACTGACTTGGAAAGAAAACAGTAGGTACTCTTCTCACAAATATTTACACCTTTCCTCTACAATTCCTTTCTATGTATCTCGCAAAGCCCTTTTGGAACAGCAATCCCTCCATCTTCACTTTCTTCTCTGTTCCTTGCCTCTCTAAAATTTTTAATTCTTCTTCTTTCTTTTTTAAACACTGCAGCTACACTTCACGCTGCACTACGGTTGTTGATGGGCTTCACCCATGCACTGCCCATGACAAGGTGTCAGGCACCGTGAGGGAACAAAAGATAAAAAGTTAAACCTGTTCATCCTTTGATTAGCAGCAACTTAAACATTTTGACACACTTTTTTTTTTTTTTCCCCAAGCCAGGAAAAAAAAAAAAATTCCCCCATATGGTTTTTACCTCCATAATGTCATCTTTACTTCCTGATCCCAATTAATATTTGTAGGGTTAACATAGTAATTTGTAAGTTCACAAAGTAGACAAGGCTGGCGGAAGCATGAAATGCAGTGTGGACTATTAGTATGTCTCACCGACTTACCAGATGATGGAGGTGTCGATTTTCTGGAACTAGGTACTATGTCACCCAAACTGGATGATGAGTTTCCTCCCGATTTACTGGAGTAAAGCAAAAATTTCTATTAAATCTGACACTTATTTCAGATCCTAAAACATTTGTCTTACTCAATAAACATGATAATCCACTGTGTTCTCATTGAACTTTACGTGTATCTTCAAGAAACGAAACAGAAATTTCTCAGCGGAGATTTCTGGAGTACACGAAGGAGCGATGTGATGGTCCCTGTTTTCAAATCCAAGGTTGAATTTAAAAACAATCAAAGATACTGGGCATCAACTCAGAAGAAAAAAAAAATCATTCTATCATAAGGACATCTGCACTAGACTGTTTATCACAGCTCAATTTACAATTGCCAAATTGTGGAAACAACCTAAATGCCCACCAACCCAGGAATGGATTAACAAGCTGTGGCACAGTATATATACCATGGAATACTATTCAGCCAGTAAAAAGATGGAGACTTTACATCTTTTGTATTAATTTGGATGGAGCTGAAATACTTTCTTCTTAGTAAAGCATCCCAAGAATGGAGAAGCAAGAATCCGATGTACTCAATTCTGATATGAGGACCACTGATGGTAGTACATGGTGGGGGGAGAGGGAATGGGAGGGGAGGGAAGGAAGGGGGAGTAGGGGACCACGGTGTGTGACACACCTCTTGGGGGAGGGACACTATTAATAGAGAGATTTCACCCAGCAAACCCAAGCAGCACAACCTGGCTCACTGTACCCTCAATGATTCCCCAACAATAAAAAATAAAAACAAAAATAAAAAGAATCGAAGAGAACTGGGGAAACCCATGTAGCCCTCAGGTTCTCTGCCCAGACCACAGGCAGCTGAATGGCAGAGATTTCCTTAGCTTTTTATTTTAATGACCCTCAGCGGCAACATCTACTATTGAACCTGAAGGCCGACACCCAGACCCACCGTTTCTTTGTTGTCTGGTTCCAGCTCTTTGTATCTTAGCCTGATTATTTTTGGTACACTAAGACTCAGAGTGCTCAAGTGCTCCCGGGTGACCCAGGAGAGAACAGCAGAGCAGTACAAAAACAAGCTCACCTTTAAAAGACACACGAGGAAACGTGACAAGCCGAGTATCTGTACAATTTAACCATCGGACAGTGCCTAGAACATTTCTCAGACATAACTAGTATGGGGGATTAAACGAGTATTTTAATGTTAGCAAGGATTTCTCTCGCATGCCAGGTGAGGGAAATAGAATATTCTCTGTAGTTCAGAGAACTACATCACTGAATTTGGGCAAGATGATCTCATTGCCTAATGTTTATTACGGTGACCATGCCAGGTCTCATTGAAAGAACTTGTTACAGTATCTATGCATCAAAGGACAACATTTATGTAAATACTAATGTGAAAAATAAGTTCCATTAAAATATCAGTAACAGGCTGGCTTTCATTGCTGCTCTTCTAGACTTTTAATGCATAAACCAAACATCAAAAATATTATCAAGCAACTAGCAGGAGGGCTCTTTATCTTTTTAAGGTTCTTAAGAGATACTCCAGTACACTTAATGATACCAGACAGTACATGGAATTAATAAACAGAGGTATTTATAGAAGCAACTTCTGGCAGTTATGCAAAGGCACCTATCACCAGGACCAAAATATTTTTTTCCCCAGAAGTATGTCGTTTTTAAAATTTTTCTTAAGTTTTAAGTTGAATTTTGGTTCAAGCAAATTCCCTTTGAATTTTTTTAAATGAGAAAAAAATTTTTTAAAGGTTGGCTGTCTTTACAGAATCTCTTTGATTTTTAGTAATGGGCAACATATTATTGGAGTTGTATAAAACAGTCAGAAATATGGCAAATAGTGAAAATGGTCAGGATAGAGATTTGCCCTTGACTTTTAATTCTACAAAAATGCCAAGTTCTTGAATTGTGTGTGCCCCAATTCTATGGCCTTTGATTTCTGTCAATTGTTTTTAATTTACGTATCAAGATTCTGATTATGTCCTCAAAACAAAACTACATTGAAAATGTTAGGAGACAAATGTAAAACCCACTGTCAGCCAGAAAAATATTTTCACATGCTTAGGCAAAGGCTCAGAACAAAAATAAAATCAATAAAATCAAAGGAAAGTGTATACAGTTGTAAGAAAAGGTAATCCTTGCTCTAAGGTAAGTTCTGAGATGTTATATTCCTCACAAATGGATAATTTGTAGTCCTTTAAGGAAAAAGTGCTATAGTAAAAAAAAAATTTGAATATTTATGACAATAACAACTCATTGTTTGCTGGCTGTGCCAGGCAGGCCATGGCCCCATAATTGGTAGACAGCAGGGCTGAGATATGGGTACCACCCTGGTTCCTACTGCTTACTAGCTCTGTGGCCATGGTCAGGTCCCCAACTTCTCTTAGCCCGTTTGCTCATCTCTGACCGGAGGCTCTCATACCTGCCCTTCCCACAGGTTCTTAGAAAGCCGAGCTCAGCATTAACATTGGATTATGGAGGCTCAGTCGGGAGGCAGAGGAGAGACCTTGTCTCCCTAAGAATTTTGGCGAAGATTTCTGCTCCCTTTCTACTCCTTGTGAAATAGTTCTCATTTCTCAGCATAGGAAGAAGCAGAGAAAGACATACAAGCTCACCTCTGCAAAAATCCAACCCACATTTTCCAAAATACCTTCTACAAAACATTTTTATTTTCTGGAGATAGAGTCTCAGCCGTCGCCTTTGGTAGAGTGCTGTGGTGTCACAGCTCACAGCAACCTCAAACTCTTGGCCTTATGTGATTCTCTTGCCTCAGCCTCCCAAGTCTCTGGGACTACAGGCGCCCGCCACAATGCCAGCTACTTTTCTTGTAGTTATTATTGTTGTTTAGCAGGCCCAGGCCGGGTTCGAATCCTCCAGCCTCAGTGTATGTGGCTGACGCTGTAACCACTGAGCTACGGGCACCACCAAATGAAACCTTCTTAAGACCTGAACCAGAGAAGTTTTTATAAGAAGGTAATTTTAGTAAATACTGTACATGAAAAATACACCCATTTCACCACCCAGATCCATGGTGTACATTATTAACATATTAATGGCTCTGAAGAACCCTAAAATAACTTTCCAGTACCTGGTACTATCCTAAATTCATTTGACCACAGAATCCCTTTCTCAAGGGACTGGACAAGAAAATTCTGAAAACTGCTGAATTAGCCTTAACAAAGTAAAACCGAACCGTCCCCAGCTGGAATGACTTCACACCTCAACTCTATAGTACCTAGCTGATAACAGCAATGTCTATGACCTGTGAAAATGAGCAGTTTCTACATTATACGATTTTATTAACTAATGTTAGCTATCAGATGGAAAGGAGAAAAACACACAATAAAAGCCAATGGAACACTAAAGTTCGAGAGAACAGCATCAGACCTTCTCATCTTCGACCCATTTCCACACCTCTACTTAAACATGACTTAATGCATCTCAGGATCCCGAGATGCCTCCATGACCCAGGGATTAGTGAAACTCAACTCTGGGTGAGAGGTCTCAAATGCAGAGGAAGCTACCTGAACTGAATGAACTTGACAATTATAAAATCAATTGGCTAATGAGGGCGGCATTCTAAACTACAGAGAATATTCTATTTCCCTCACCTGACATGCAAGAGAAATCCTTGCTAACATTAAAATACTATCATCGACAAAGGAATTTCCATCATTCTATAAACACATCTGGCTATAAGCCAGAGAAAACAGAAATCTGCTGTTCACATGAAAGAAAATCTTGCCATAGCCCACATCCTGTCACATAGGGAGGCACACCGCATCCTTGGACTCATCTGCAGAGGGTTCAAATTAAAATTCACTGCACATCGGAGTAGCCCTTCCAGTGATTCAGTGAGGGGCAAAACAGTCTCAAGAATCCTAAGAATGATCAGTCAGCCCCAGCCTGTTACATAACCCATCTAACTGTGACCTGCAAAGGCAGTTGTAACTTGTTTCATACTTAGCTTTTCTTTTAAGCACTTCACAATGGATAGAAGTGAAAATTGAGTTTCTCAGGTGAAAATGAAAGTAACAGATGACAAGAGCTGCTGTTTGCGAATGATGTCTGAGACCGTCATCTTTATAATGTCTCCCTGCCATGCCAGGCAGTTACAGACGCCGGGATTTGTCACCAGAGCACTTGTCAATGAACAATTAAGAGTTCAGAATTTCCGGCACTAAAGCCTGAATTTAATACTCTATGACCTTGGATATTTTCATTAAAGATAATCATTAATTTGATTCTCACCCAATTAGGATGAAAGTTTCATGCTGTGATGAAGTTTTGCAAGTGCAAGATTTGCGATGCTACTGATGAACCTTGTCACCCGTGTGCTTTTTAACATATCACTACAGAGGGCAGAGTACAGGAAAGGACAGTATGCAGGTGATGGCATGGTGGCGGCTCTGACGCACGCCCTTGATGTCGTTCTCCTACCTGGAGTAGAACTTCCCCTGCTTGGCCCTCTGCTCATGCTGTAGCCTCATGTTCTCTAGTTTCACCGGGCTTGGAATGAATCCGATTTCACAGCCTTCTTTCACCAGTCGTCCTATCCACCAGTCATTATTAAATTTCTAAACACAAAATCACAAGTATTAAAATCGGTGCTGAGAAGCTCACGTCCCCAGAATTATTTTTCCATATGAACTATTTTCAACAGACAGCAACATGGCAATTACAATGAACAATGATGCCTCCAATATCACAACTCAAGACCCTCTTCAGTTCATGCTAAGGGTAAGAATGAAAAGATTTTGGTGCTCCTGGCAATCCGCTGAAGGCTTTCTGCTTCCTTCTCTCTCCTGGGAACAGGCTGAATTGTGTGGCGGCAGCAGCAGTTGTAGGATAAGCCTTCTGGGTACAAAGATGTAAGGCCCTTCCTTGCAAAACATCATTAGGGTCTAGGAAGTATTACAGAGCTCTCCCCTTATATCAGTGCTTTCCAACTGGAGTGCAGTGGGAGGACCTTAGGTGTGCCATGAAAAATTTTCAAGATCAGTTAATTCAATTCTTCTTGAAATAAGTTCAAAGCACAGGAAATATATTCCTTTTTCTTTTTTCTTTTTTCGTTTTGATCAACATAATTTAAGTGTGCCTGAAATTTTAACTACAGGTTCAAGTGTGCCATGAGATTGAAAAAAGGTCGAAAAACACTGTCTTATATTATCAGACAAATTAGAAGTATTAACAGAAAGAGATAAATATTGAAGTTTACCTTAGATATTTCGTGTCAAAGAAAAATGTGCCTTTGTGCAAACACGTTTATAATTACCCAATACCATGTTCACAGATGATTTCTCTCCTTTTACTAATGTTGACAATTTATCCCCTGCAGGTGGAATATTTAGCTTGAGTCTTTATGGCTTGATTTCATTTTCCTCAACCCAATAAGTCTGTTTTTGAGCACATCTTTGAAGACTAGGTGGTTTTTCTTTTTCTCTCGTGATAGGAAAAGCTCTTCCTCTGGCATTCGTCACACTGTAGCAATCTAACCTCCTGTTGCAAGGTCAGATTGTAGGCATGCCACTTCTGAAAACTTTTCTTACCTTTTCTATCCAGCCACTATCTTCCATCTCTATTTACAAGTTATTGAAATGGGAGGCTCTAAATTCTCTAGGCTCTTTTAACAGGCAGTCATCACCCCCTTTGTTTAGCTTAGTCAACAGTTAAATGTGCATCTGCTCTCTCTGACATGTCCTTCTCTACACAGAAGGGCTCCAATTGTAAATTCCTCCAGGTCCACGGAAACTCCACGCTTCCACACCGAGATGATGTTGTTGCAGGAATTTCTGGTCACTTAGTACATTGTTCCACACGGCAGCCACGTGGTACATGTAGACTCCAAACAAACCTTGAGGAAGGGATAATTTTCCCAGTTGAATGGGCTATGTCACTGTTAACGGAAAGGTGGAGACTTTTGACACGGAAGAAAAAGAATTTTCCTAGGGTGGCGCCTGTGGCTCAGTGAGTAGGGCACCTGCCCCATATACTGAGGATGGTGGGTTCAAATCCAGTCGGGGCCAAACTGCAACAAAAAAAATAGCTGGGCATTGTGGCTGGTGCCTGTGGTCCCAGTTACTCAGGAGCCTGAGGCAAGAGAATTGCCTAAGCCCAGGAGCTGGAGGTTGCTGTGAGCTGTGACACTATAGCACTCTACCAAGGGTGACAAAGTGAGACTCTGTCTCTTTAAAAAAAAACAACAACAAAGAAAAATAATTTTCCTAATTAACTAATCACTAGCCCCAGTTCCTACCATTCTTCCCCCCTTGGCACAAATTTAGCATCCAAGCAGGAAATAGGGGTACCACCTGTCTGAGTATTAGACACTGTCAGCAGAGAGGGCAGTCGTGAATTCTAGATATTATTATTAAACTCTCCCCAGATGGCTAAACTTCAGACATCAGGAGAAACTTCACATCGTCAAGGTTAAACATGAAAAGAAAAAGTAACAGGTTAAGCATAAAAAAGGATCATCTACTCCGGCAGTTCCCAATTTCTGGGCCACTGCCCAAGAGAGCACTGAAGTTATTGCAAGAGGCCTCTGACTTCTTTCTGCTTTAAAAAGCTCTATTTATATTAGCAAAGGTTGAGAGCCAGGGATTTAGTATGTATGTTATATAATCCTAGCTCCTATGCAAGGCTATTTCACAGCAATGAGCACTAAGAAATGACATGTCACGGTAAAAAAGTCATGGCAACTGACATGGAAATTACTGTCCTTACTTCCTTAACATGCAGAAAATCTTTTGCTTCGAACGAGATGGCCATGCCTGGTACCGGCACATCGTCTTCGTGGGCCGCACTGTAGCCGACATTTGTCCGAACTGCAAACGCAACAGGCTTTGTCTAAAGTGGCGGAAAGAGAAGGGAGAAAAGAAAAAAAAAATAAGGACCCCCAAAGCAAGTCTTCCTCCTTTCCCCCCTCTGCCAGATACAAACAGGCACGGAATAAGTATTATAATCAGTGGTACTTTTCTCTGCATTGGTTCTTTATCACAAGACAGCTTGCTAGTATTCCCAGCACGTGGAATCTTCCAGCTCTCAGCTGCATACGATCCATTTCTGAACTAGCAAAAGGCAGTTCCTCTCTTTGAAAGGACTATGTGTAAGGGAGGTGAAGATGAACTCCCAAAACACGTGTTTACATCATCACAGCTTGTAGCAACCGGAAATTAGAAAACGCAACATGAATAGAAGGCCCAGTGCTTTGGTTTCCATGGGAAAGACGCAGAAACTACCTCCCCCGACACAGACTCTAATTAATCATTAAGGACATCAATCCAAAAGGTAAACTATTCTGAAGGAGCAAAGAACCAGGGAGTACAGACAACTGCAGCGACTATTCTTCATGGCTGCAGGGAATTAAGAAAGGATGAGATTTTATTCTACAATTTCTTCTCCTGGAGTCTATGCAGCCATCAAAGGCGATGCCATTAATTAAGCTCTCCATTATTTGATGGTTTGAAAATGTACAGATAAGCCTCTGTCCTCTCTTTAGGCAATAGCTGTTTTTAACCCTCAAGATGAAAAAATAGGTAAGCTCAGAAATGGCAAAAAGAGATACTGTTCTGATGTGCTTCTTCCATGTTAAAGACATCTGGGGCGGGCGTTGCCTGTGGCTCAGAGGAGTAGGGCACCAGTCCCATATACCGGAGGTGGTGGATTCAAACCCAGCCCCGGTAAAAAAAAAAAAAAAAAAAAAACATCTGGGGCTTCTTCTCTGCAGGTTCTTTCTGCTCAGCGAGCTCTTGACCTGGACTCACCAGGCAGAACTAAGAGGCAGCTGGAATGGAAGGAACCCACCCTCACTTGCACATCGACCAGCTCATCTGTGCCTGGGGCTGAGGACTGGGTTAAGAGCAGTGAAGGTTCTCAGGTGTGCCCCCCATTTGCAGACTGGACAAGGAGGACCAAGTTTTGGATATAGACACAACAGACACGAAGTGAATTTAAGTATTTAAAAGGCAATTCCTGGTATCCATTATAACTTTTAAGGATGCTATTTTATTTTATTTTATGAGAGAGAATCTCACTTCGTTGCCCTCAGTAAAGTGCCACGGCATCAAAGCTCACAGCAACCTCAACCTCTTGGGCTCACGTGATCCACTTGCCTCACCTACCTACAGGTGCCCATTTTTAAGGACGGGGTCTTGCTTTTGCTCAGGTTGGCCTTGAACTCCTAAAATCAGGCAATCCACCTGCCTCAGCCTCCCAGAGTGCTAGGATTACAGGTGTGGACCACCACACTCAGCCCACTAATGATATTATTATTAATATTCCCCACATTTAGTCATCTATTAAGGCCCAGCATATATGGTTTCCTAAGCACTCCCCTGCTGAAATCCTCCTCAGACCACACTCATAACACAGTTTAATACCCGCCACGGGATGCATGCAAATCTCTGGGAGAATTGACATGCTGCCTCAAATGCAGATTCTTTCATGTCCTCTGGGACTTCAGAAAATGATAAGTTTCCTTATATTCATTTTGCTTGCCTTGTTTTAGCTCTTTAGTTTGCATTTCGTTTGATAGTCCTCAGATACCAGGGTCATTTATTCTATTTTATTCTTAAACCAACTTGAAGTTCCAAGGACCATTCATTAAGAAATCACCGCATTTTTATCCCATGAAACTCTTCTGTATCAAATATATCCTGCTCTGGGTCAGCATTTTCATTGTTGTCCAAAAAACTCAGCAGGGACAGGGCCACTGGCGCCTTTTCCTCTCATCATTTGGAGGGGGGAGGCTCTTGCTTTTGTTTCCAATTGGAAATTCACGTTTGAATTTGAGGCCATTTACCTACATATTCCTATTACCTCTCTCTGTCTCTCTTTTTCCTTCTTTTAAAGGTAAAGTGAAGTCCTGATAAGCAAGAAAAACCAGGAGGCAAGAAACTGGCTCTGTCCAGAAGCCTCACAGAACCATGGGGAACAATGGGGCTGGCGGTGAGACCTGCACCTCACTCTGGTGCCCAAGAGGTGCCTTGGACCTTGAGGGAGGCAAACTCAGTCCACACCTGAAGATCAAAAGCAATGGGGAGCTCTGAGAATTGGGTTCACTTCAGGCTGTAGGTTCCTTCTTCCAGCTGTCCTTTCTCCCATTCTCCAAGGCTTCCCAAGTTTGTCTGAAAGGCTTGACCGTGGCTGGAGAGTAAGGTGGGAAGAGAAGTGAAAGGCATATCCCACAGCTATACTTTGGGAATGTCTGTCAAATGACAAGCGATGTGCTGTGTGTTATACACAGACTGCTGGATTTAATTTAATCCCAGCAACAATTGTTTTTTTTTTCCCAGGTGAGGAAACTAAGGCTCAAAAAGTTCTCCCAGCTGGACATGTTGGTGTGCACCTGTAGTCCTAGCTATATGAGAGGCTGAAATGAGAGGATTACTTGAGCCCAGGGGTTTGACTCCAACTTGGGCAACACGGTGAGATCCTGTCTCTCAAATAAAAATAAATAAATAAAGTTTTAGGGTAACTGTAGTGGAAGGTAGAAAAACAATAAAAATAAAAATTCTCCCAGACCAAAACCAATTGAGATGGCAGTCACATCTAACCTTCTCACTCCAAAGCTTCAGTTCCTTTTGTAGGACTTAAGTGATTTTCATTCAAAAGGGTACATTGCTGGCAATCTAGGGCACTTAGAGGTTTGTGTGAAATTTGAAGACTTGAAAGTTATAATTTACAAAAATTGGTTGGTACAAAAATGGTAAAAAAAAAAAAAAAAAGAAAAAAAGAAAAAAAAATAGGCCCTAGTTGACCCTGTAGTCTTATATGACATGAGCACTTTCACAAGTTAGAACTATGGCTATTCATTATAAAGACCACCTATTTCTGCCTCTTGTCCCTTAAATCAACTTCAGGTGCAGTAAATCAACAGCAATTTCGAACCGTAATTTTTGCTATTTGGATATAGCTGTCTTCACATCTCCTTTTCACAGTATGTAAAGCAAAATGAACTGGGATGTGAAAATGTGCATGGTGTCATAGCTTGCAAAAGTGTTGCTCAGGGCCCTGCACAGGGAAAATTGAAAGGACACAGCTACTCTAGTTCAACAACAGTCAAACAAGAATAAAAACTCATGCAAAGTTCCTTATGATAAAATGTTTTGGCTGGGCACAAGGACTCATTCCTGTAATCCCAGCACTTTGGGAGGCTATGGTGGGAGGATCACTGGAAGCCAGGTGTTTAAGACCAGCCTGGGCAACATAAAAAGGCCCCATCTCTACAAAAATAAAAATATGAAAAAATTATCCAAGTGTGGTGGTACCTGCCTATGGTCCCAGCTACTCAGGAGGCTGAGGCAGGAGAATCAGTTGAGCCCAGGAGTTCAAGGCTGCAGTGAGCTATGACACAGCCACTGCACTCCAGCCGGCAAAAGAGTAAGATCTTATCTCTTCAAAACAATTTTTTTCCCATAGATTAAGGATTTAAAACAGCCTTAGAGTCTGTTTTCCAAGTTGATTACTTTTTGAAAGATTCATTCTCCATGTAACTTTGGTGCATCCGCTCAACATACTCTGCTGTTATCACTCAGGATTCTTCAGAGAGCTCCAGGGTAGCCAACTACAGACATGTCTGTGCCAGCCACCCTCGGGAAGATCAGGATGAGGGGACTCCAGTCACCTCTCCCTGGATTGTCTAGCTCAGAATCATTGCCATGAGGGCGCTGTAAGACAGTGAGGGACTCTAGGAGCCCGGGTGGCTGCTCCAACACCCAAGCAAAGGGATCAGGGAAATCACATAGAATTCTTCAGCTCCCACTATGGTTCTTGGTTGTGGCTGCACACATAGTTTTACTGAGTTTATAGCTTTTAGGGTGGACTTGTCTTGATGATTACAAGTCATTCCACACAGAGCAATTCAGTCACCCAAAGAATGCTACTGAAGGTTCAAACCCCCTCATTTCATAACCTCTTACCCACTGCCAGCACTGCTACTGCATGGCAGAAAGACCCAACAGATGGCCCCAAACTTGCCACCTTCCACACGCTTCTGCTCTCACACATGCCCTCAACCCATGCCTTAACGTCCTTAACCACACTGCCCTGTGCTTTGTTTCTGTAGCCAGACGCTGGACCCGATCCTTAACAGATGGGTATGAGTGCCCCATGCGGGCAGGTCTGGGGGATACCTGTGCACAGCTCAACCCATGGCAGGACCTGCCTTTTCTCACATGCATAGGAAGCCCCATTAGCTCCACAGGGCCAAGGGCTCCCATTTAAGGTTTATGGCAGGAGCAACTTCTGTTTTCTCCCAACCTTCTAGAATCACTAAGCCTAAGGTGTTAAAAACTGATTATTACAAGTAGGAGAAAATTAACCTAAAATTACTCTTTGGTGGTGAAGCAGAATAAACAGATTATCACACATTTATGGCAATATTTCCAGCTTTCAATGATTTAATGAGTTCATAGGGAAGCTAATAATTTGAATGAACCCAACATCCAACAAACACAAATGTTTACCTCAAGTTTATTATAAATGTGGGTGTGGTAGAAAACATATTATTAGAAGGCAAAATGAAATTCACTCAAGAATAAACATCAACGTCTGGTCGTGGTATATAATTACTTAAATTCTGTGGATTGACTTCTTCACTTGTGAGTACAGAGATGAATGTACTATGCTGAATGGCAAAGCTTTTCCACCTTCATTCTGAAACCATCAATAGCTAATAGCATAAAAAGGAAATTCACAGTTTGTTTTAATGTCAGTAATGAATTTGTCTTAAATACTACCTACTCCCAAAGTACAATCTTTCAAAAAGGAATTTAAAGAAAAATATGAGCCAGATCCCTATTCTAAGAGATAATAGAAAAAAGAGTTGAAGAATATCAGGTTTTTTGGATCCAATTTCTTATAGGATATAGTATTTTCCTATAAAATGATTCTACTCTTTCATAATTTTAAATGCCTCGAGTCAGAGCACAGCCATTGAGTCTTACATAAGAAGCACTCCAGAACCAAAGAGGCAGTGATTTTACTTTTAGGAATCAGATTATAGGTGTCTGTTGTATTTCTTACTTATTCGTATTTCATTCATTCGTATTTCATTTCCATTATTCTTTTCCGATTACAACTTCTCAGTACCGTTTTGCTACTTTCAGTGACAATCAAAAATTCTTTCAATAGAGAAGGAAACTTCTCAACTTCCTTTTATTTCTCAACTTCATGTCATTCCTCATACAGAGGCAAAATGTCTACCATATAGTTTGAAAAATCTTGAGTCTTGCCAATCATTGACCTTTTAAAAATCTTTGCATCATTTATTATAAGCTATCGGGGTAGTTTGAGAATTCTTTTAATAGCAAAACACATCAAACCACAGTGATCAAAAGAGAAACAACTGATTATGTCCCCTGATGACTAAACACTGAATCAGACTGAATAAGCAAACAATCACAGATTCGTCACAAGATAAAATTTACATATGCACTTAACTGAGCTGAGAAATTCAAGTTTCTTCTATAAAACTGATTCCCTTAATAAACATTAAGTACATACTTACTATCTCAACTTAATGCCCTTGTATAACTTCTCTTAAATTCTAGCGCAGAAGATACCATAAGTAATATAATTCCAAACAATGAATAAAGTAAAACAAAGCTGTGTAAGTAAAGAGTAACCGTGGAGGAAGGGAGACAGCCAAAGGGGAGTGGGGTGGTGAGGGGGATTCTCTGGAGTGAGCAGGGGCTCATTAAATCATTCATAGAATTTATCGGATGCTACTTTGCACAATTGGGATACCCGAGGTCTGGCAATAAATTCCGCAATTTCGTCCTAAAAGAAATACTACATACCTCATTCTAAATATCTCTGCTACATACCTCATTGCTAAATATCTCTATAGCCACCTTGGAAGGACTCCCCTTGGGAAGCTATGCATCAACGCCAGCAGCTAGTTCACCCTTCGAAGTGATTTGAAGCATTCTTTTTCTGGAATGGCCATCAGCGCTGTCGTCCTACTAGGCCAGATGATTAAGTTGGGGAACTCATCCTAGAAAAAGTGGACCTGACTGCTGAACACCACCACAGTCACCTTCAAATACTCCTTGGGAAGCTATGCACCAATGGCAGTGCCTGGTCCACCCTTCAAAGCACTGTCTTTAGAATGAGTTTGCAAATTTACTTGTCTTGACCTCATACACCAGTAAACAATAGAAACTAAGACCTACTGCCCTCTAGGAGCTTCCATTTCAGAGGGGAGAGACCCACCATAAGCAATAGACATAATAAACAAGTGAAGTAGATAATACGCTAGAAGGTAATAAATATCGAGGCGGGGAAGGAAAATGAAAAAAAAAGTAAGGAAAACTAGGGTGCAAAGTGACAGGGAACGCGCAATTTTAAATGGGGAGCTCCGGTAGCTTGCATCAGGGAGGTGACATTTGAACAGAAGCATAAAGGAGGTGAGGGAGTGTCTCTCCAGAGTCCTGGCAGAGGGAACAGCCTCTGCAGAAGCTCCAAGGCACCGGCAGGTCAGCTGCACGTGAGGAACACCAGGAGGTCAGGATGGCTGACAGGGGGCCAACTGTGGAGAGAAGAAAAGACGAGGCCAGAACACTCTGGTCACAGTCAAGACTTCTGGCTTTTGTACTAAATGAGATGAAAAGTGGCTGGAGGCTTTTCTGCAGAGGAGTGATATGTTCTGACATGTTAAAAGGACTGTGATGGCATCTGAATTGAAAGGAGACCCCAGGGCTGAGCATGGAGACAAGATCTCCGTTGGAGACTCACCATAATCCGGGGAGAAAGATGACAGCCATGCCGTCAAGGCAGCAGCAAGGGTGGGGGAATGTTTCAACTCTGATGCATTTTCAAAGTAGAACAATAGGACTTGCTGCATAGATTGGTTGTAGGTATGAAAGACAGTCAAAAGCAGTGCATCTGAAGGATGGGAATTATCAATATGTCAAGTGATATGGGGCAAGGTTCTTGGTGGGTGGCTAGGCGGCAACAATCTGAGATTGTATGAAACATCCAACTAGGGTTTGGAAGAGTGCTCAACATCTGCTTGGAAGAATGATCTGGGCTAAAATATAAGGTTGTAAGTCTTAGGCATAAGGATGGCATTTAAATGTATTGAAGTCTCATGAGACAGCCAAGGACACGAGCCTACATGAGGGCCCTCTGCTACCAAAAACACTCTGGAGGGCCAAAGATGGAAAAGAATGACTGCTTAGACTATAATTTCTAGAAAGCCAAGTAAAGTGTCCTGAAGATAAGAAAGTGATCAACAACATGAAATCCCAATACCAGATCTAATAAGAGGAGGGCCGGGAACCACCATGTGGACTTTGCAACCCAGAGGCCATTGCCGACTTCAGTGGCAAAAGAAGAGGAAGAATAGAAATGGACCTGAGAGGTACAGACAGTTTCTCCAAGGAATTCTGCCACAAAGGATGGACAGTAGTGACAGAGGGCAGGGGAAGAGTTTAAGATTTTTCCCTTTAAAGTAGGAGAAATAATAGCTTATTTCTATGCTGATAGGAATGATCTTGTAGAGAAGAAACTATGATAGTATGCAAAAGAGGACAGAACTGCTGAGGAAGAGGTGGGAGAGGGAACCCATGATCAACCAGGGGACAGGGCCTGAGGCTGAGGCCGGGCCTCCAACTTCAGAAACAGGCAAAGAAACCACGTGTCCAGGTACAGCTGCTGATCATGGAGGGCATGGAGCATCATCATCTACTAATTGGTTTCATTTCTCAGCAGAATAGGAAGGTGGAGGGGAGACGGGGAAGAAGGTATTAGAGGTTTGGCCAGGGATGAGACAATATGTCACAGTTATCTAAGACCACAGAACATCACTGGACCAGGGAAGAACGGTAGGGTTGCCTGGCAGTATTAAAAACCCCTTGACAGTCAAGGTCATCCATTTATGATAGGCTAGCCACACCCTGCTAGAATATGCAAGCATCATTACCCAGGTAAGAGAGTTAAAAGCGTAATCCTTCACCAAGATGTCACGGCTTTAAAATTGCTTTTTTCTGGGCAGCACCTGTGGCTCAACGGAGTAGGGCGCCAGCCCCATACGCCAGAGGTGGCGGGTTTAAACCCAGCCCCGGCCAAAAACTGCAAAAAAAAAAAAAAAAAAAAAAAAATTGCTTTTTTCCCATCTTGCTCTGAACTTTATACAACCATTGTGTGACAGGGTATATTTTAGTATGTATACAAATGTATTCTGCATATGGTTGGGGGCATTTTTACCTACTTCTATGACATGAACCCTGATACAGGTATTGGTTGCTACCTTTTTCTGGTGAATGATCTATATTCCTCTTTATTTTTTGATCCCGGACTCCAAGTACTTACTACAGTGGTAAATATGCAAAAATAAACTGCAAGAGGAATCAATTAAGGAATTGGTTTCCTTCTGTTAGAGAAATCAAGTGTCAGGTACTTACAGGACAACTATTCCATATAATTCTCTATTACCATGGCTCCAGGGCCCACAAAACTGAATCTCTGAAACAGGGTGAAAGCTAGGAGGGTCTAATTAGGCTTGTTTTCTATGACTAACATGCAGACAAGGATGCATATACATAAAATATTTATTAAGTGTAAAACAGACATATTAAGAATTAAGCAAAGGCTATGGGGAAAGGACCAAGGAAGGGGAAGGAAGGGGGGAGGTTTGGGTGGAGGGAGGATAATGGGTTGGGCCACATCTATGGTGCATATTTTTATCTATGATAAAAAAAAAAAAAGAATTAAGCAAAGGGGTATATGTTCAAAGCAAAATCTCATCTTTTATCACTCGAAAAGCCACTGTGTAGGAAACAAAAATATATAGAATGTTTTACCCTTTCAAACAGAAAAGTAGCTAAACTCTCACAAAGGTGTTTTATGGAGTGCAGACTGCGACTGAAGACAGTTGCAGAATCAACAGGCAAGGTAAAGTGAGACTAGAATAACAATGACAAATGTACAAAGAAATGTGGCAAGACCTTTTCCTTCTGCTCCTCAGGGGAATTGATCAGGTTAGATCCGAGGTCTTCAATTAAGGCATGCACAAGGTAACTCACTAGTTGTTACAGATTGAATGTTTATATCCCCCAACATTCATGGGTTGAATCCTAATGCCCACAGCGATCGTATTCAGAGGGGGCCCTTAGGAGGCAAGGACCTCCTGCAGGTGGTGCTCTCATAAAGGGCCCCCTTACAGTCTTCCTTCCCCTCCCACCTTGTGAGATTATGGCAAAAAGACGCCTGTCCATGAACTAGGATGCAGGCCCTTACCAGACGCTGAACCTCTTGGCACCTTGATCTCAGACTTCTCAGCCTCCAAACTTTTTTTTTTTTTTTTTTTTTTTTTTTTAAATTTTTTTACACGGGGGGTTTTTAACAATCCAACACTGGGAAAGGGGGCCCGCGCCCAAAAGCTTTTTTGCACAACGACCCCCCCAAAAAACGGTGTCCGGTGGTATATAACCCGCGACATTTTAAAAAAACACCACGTTAAA